>VYZM01012302.1:344765-465407 GCA_013398915.1 Dromas ardeola
TTTTTTTTGTATCTGTCCTGTCAGACCTAAATGGCATATGAGCTACCCAGTCATTATTTTTCATATCTGTTTTAGGGAGAAGCTGAACTTTTAGTGGTGGCAACAGATGTCCACTTGCAAATGATGCCCCACTCATGCATGTGTTTACAGTCTATTACGGCAAAAGAAAAACAAAACCCACAAACTTTTGCTGCATACCAAGAGTTTCTGCAAGTGTAACTGTGAATGCTAACTAGGTAGCAGAGGTAGATCTGTGATCGGAGGCACACCATCTATTCACTGAGGCTATTGTTATAAAGAAGTCACAACTCTATCAGCAAAGGCTGAACAAACCTGGAAAAACTTCAGTTCTGCTGCTCCCCATAAACGTTATGACTATGTCTAAACCGTGGGACATAAGAACTTCATGGTTCCCAGCGCTGGCTCCTGACAGAGCACAGGAATAAGACAGAGGTCTCATCTCCCATCCTCTGTCCAGTGTCAGATTTCCTTCAGAGGAAAATCCAGCATGAAAGGGCAGAGAAGGAGCCGTGCTATAACCCAACAAGTTGCCCAGGGTAGGGAGAACTGGGACTGGGAATTGAGCCAGGGAATTAGGACTGGAAACGGGACTGGGAACTGGGACAGTTTAGGCTCAGCCTAAGTGACTCCCAGTTGCACCAGTGTATGGTGGCTGGGTTTCCAGAGCTCAATGCCCAGGGGGAGAATGTAGCAAAGTAGTCAGGTTTCTCTTCACCTTGTCAAATCTATCATGAGTCTATAGTATAAAAGGTGTCTGCTGAGCCAATATGATCACATCCTAGTTATAGCCTGGAGAGCTCATCTTTGAATTCTGCCTGAACCATTTAGCTAGTCCTGTTTTACAAGTGAGGTAACCAGAACCATGGCACAAAAATAGTAAGGCCATGGGGGATAGTGTTTGTTAAAATAGAGGTGAATGGCAGGTAAAATTCCAAAAAGCTAGTCAAATTAGTATTAGAGTCTTGAAGGGCAAATATTTGCTAACAATTCACCCAAGTGCTTGACATCTGCACTTCTAGGTTCAGAAATTGAAAGGGGGAGAAAGGGAAGATCCTGTGTCAAATTCTTTGCACTGCTCCGGTCATGCCTAGCAGCGCTGTGTCTGTCTTGTCTTATGGATTTTCTGAACAAGTGTTACTAGAAGTTACTCCAAGTTCCTCAGAAACATAGACAAAATTTAGCTTTGCTGCCTCGAGAGCAAGGAGTGAGGCATGGACAGTGTTCATCATGGGAACAGATCGGAGCAGCAGTGACAAAACTGGGATGGAAAGCCAGGGAGGAGAGACACCAGGGTAGTGACACCTCCTCTGGTCACTGCCACTGAAAGAGTGGGAAGGGGGTCGTGGTGTTGTTGACCACTGCTGGCAGGAGCTGCCATTTCCCTGCCTTACTTACTGCTCAGCAGACACCAGCCCGTAAGCAAGGCAGGGCAGAAGTCACAAATGCTCTGTTCTGTCCAGCAGTCGGCTGCCAGAGGACGTTGCCTGCTTTGCCTATGTTTAAGGGGTAGCTCTACCTGCAGATCGAAACTCCAGGAAAAGCTCCCCGCTGCAGTTCATGTTCAAGTCACCACATCGCAAAAGAATGAGTGCTGATGTGAAGTGGAGGCTGCTGGTTTACAGTTACAGACTAGTTCAAAGAGAAGTTGATTTTACTGCCCTCACAGAGCTAAACAGTGCTGAAGAAAACAAAAAAAGACAGTTTATTTTCTAAAGGAAAAACTCCTATGTGAGATGGATTTTTTCCATTATTCTGACTGACTTGGCTGAATCCATGGAGAGAGACTGCACACAGTACACTGTGAAAGATTTATTGTATAACCTTTCATCACAGCTTCACCCTATGGGGGTCCCACATATTAAACGCCAGTCTTTCTCTGTCCCTCAGGGAAGTAACATTAATTTGCTTTGAGTTACTGCAGTTCAATAACAGCAATGATACGCAATTATGAAAGTACTTAGTGAAATATAAATATGGGGTTTCCATTTGGTAGTGTTTTTTCTCCCTAATTCCTGTTGTGGTCATGCTTCAAACATTGCAGTAGAGCATCTCTATGCTCTGTTGGATTGTATGTAACTTGATATATGCTACGGCATTTGTTTCAAGGCTTAGGGGAATGTTTTAACGCAGAGAGAGTTGCATTGCGGTTGAAACAATCTCCTTCTGCGTTCTCATGTGTTTGCACTAGAAATTTAGATTGCATTTCAAGGGACAGGAGAGTGCCTGGCCGCAGCATGGTCCATATTCCCAACTCAGTTACTTGCCTCCCTCTGGTACAACAATTTGCAGCCAACTGAAGCACTCTTAGGATCTGCTTTAGTGTAAGTGAGCAAGGAAATCTCCTGCATAGTGCATTCTTGGTATGTGAATACATACACACTGCTTCACATTACTGTTAATGTGTATTCCTATATTGTCATTGCTTTTATACATATTAACACCATAATGGATACATTATATACATCTCAACATGCATATAAAAAGTAGCTGGTAAGATATGCTAGTTGAAGGTGTAATGATGTTTCATTTTAAATGCTTCCTCATATTAGCCATCAATAAAATTCTGTGCTTGCATAATGAAGTTTTTGTCCAAGGTCTCAGTACAGAGGCAAATTTCTGTTGATAGCTTTTCCGAAGCTAAAGTAAAGGCCTTCAGCTCTTTATGAATTTTGCAATATTTAAATGATACATGTAATATTTGTAAGGAGAAGGCAAAAGTTGATATTTTCTGTGAGAAGAAATAGAAAATAACTGAATGCAAACACTCAGTTGTCAGTCCTACAAAAGCTTACATAAAGACTTAACTGCCAGTGAGTGACTTGTTCCACGAAAAGCAAATCATTTGCTGTAACATAACATGTGGATGGCTGAGTCATAATGACCTGCATAATATTTTAGCTATTAATTTGGAAGAATGAAGTTTGTATTAATACACATTAATACCAATATTTTACATACACCTGCAAACAGAGATACCTATGCATTACCAGCACATAGCAGTTAATAGATGTGATAACAATTATGAGATAGGTCCAATAGTCTTACCTTGCACCTGCAAATTCAAAATTATTTCATCTGATCCCCAGTTGTTACTGGCCACGCAACTGTAGTATCCAGAGTCTTCTGCTTTCACAGTACGGATGACAAAGCTGCCATTGCTAAAGATGCTTCGTCGCCCATCAATCATCACTAGACTGGGTGTCCCGTTACTACCTCACAGGAAACAAAGTGCATACATTAAAGAAGTTACAATCAAAATTACGCAGAATTGGATTTTTTTTTTGAAGCAACTAAGAATGGAAAGAAAGAAAAAGGGAGGGGGTGTCCTCTTTAATAAAGACAGCAAAGGAGTATTTTCTGTTGGGAAACACCTGCCATTTGCTTAAAGAACACATATACCCTGGCCTAAATTTGAGTGAAAACGGAAATTCACTCCTTCCTTAATTATCTGCTATTTCATAAAAATGACAAAATAAGAGTAAAAGGTAGTTCCTGGCTACAAAGTCCATCCTTATACAATAATAGCTACTTATATCAATGCACAAGATGGTTTCATAGCACTGCAGTATCACTGCTTACACAGTGCTTGGGTGAAAATTATTGTCCATGTGTGTTCCAGGTGCCTCTGTCAAACTGTGAAACTAAAGAACAAAACAGAATAATGGAAAACAAGATCTGTGCAAAACATGTACACTGCACTCCACAGAATGATTCAATGCATCAGACATTTTGCTTTCTCAGACTTAAACTATTCTGTGTGCCTGAAGTTAAAACAGAAGACTCCTAGGTTTTACACTTTGAATGTTTACCTTTACCTCTTCTTCTTAACTTTTCCTCCCATTTGATACTTTTGATACCTATCATCACAGCCAATTAGTTTTAGTTAAAGGAATTTCCGACCTCCTCACCTACTGTGAGTGTGTGCAGTCCCTGAAAACTGTCCTTCTGCCTGACACAGTCAACCAGGATCACTCGCATCACAACCCTCAGGATTTTAAGGAAATGGGCTTTATTTGAGCTATACGTTTAGTTGCTGGTTACCTATCCTTCATCCATTTGACTGTCGGAGCTGGGTCTCCCACAGCTTTGCAAGGGAGGACAATGTCCTTCATCCAGGGAGTTGTCACTGTGCCGCTGAATGTCAAAATCCTGGCAGGAGCTGAGCAAGAGAAAGCAATAAAGACTGAAATGGGGTGTTCATTCATATAACCCTTGAAAGGGAAACAGAGACATCCAGAATTAAACGTGTAAAACCAAACCGATCTGTTTCAAGCTGTGCTTTCAGGAAACTATTTCCTTTTAACTCATAATATCAGCTATTTATTCAAGCACAAATATTATAGTTTTAGTATCTGGAAGACAAGTAACTAAAAGAGATGAGGCAGAGGACTGGAAGAGTCCTTGTGGAGAAAAAGAGCAGAAACAGTTATCGATCATCTAATGATTTTTATATCTTTCATGGTAAAAATTATGGATGAAAAGTGTGTCCGAGAGATGTTTCTCTCCAAATTTCCAGAAGGAAGTGTCCACCGTAGACAAGTATCTTACAAAAGCTAAATTATTGATGCATCACTGTTACAACAGCTATGGTATTAAGCAAAATAAAGCTTTATGTATGAACATGTTAGTACATTGCAAAGAGTCTATCTGAAGCCCACAAACATGAAAAAACTCTTAAGTCAGTTTAATTTGTGTCAGCTCTCATATCACCTAAATATATCAACAAAAATGTCACACCTGTAATTTCAGTTTATAATACACAGGAACACTGGAGTTGTGTTAGAGCTTCATTCTATGTTATTACTGAAAAATGACCCTTGATAGAAATAGACTTCTTGTTGGCTTCTAAATATACTTTTCAAAGGCACATACTGAATACAGATATACGAAATACTGTATTTTTAATCCTGGTCTACTTCAGTCATGCACACTAATCAGAATTTATAATTAATAATCCGTTTTGCACCAATTAGAACAACATGAAAATGAGAGCCAGCATCAAATATAACTGGGACATTTCATCTCAAAAAAAAAAAATCATGCATAAAAGAACAAGCCTTGAAGAGTTAAGGGAAATTACTTGAGTAGGCTGCAGTAGGAATTGAGATATTCATAAAATAAAAGATTTTATAGCTTATACGATCAGTTTGGACTGTGTTGCCTATGTTCTCTTCAAGTGTTGCTGAAGACTAAGCTTCTCCAGAGATTTTTCTCTGGTCAAAATATTAACCGAAAACACAAGAGGTATCTGTTTAAAGATTTAGGGTAATGGACACAGTCAAGGTTAGGTAACAGGACAAAATTACTTTCCTAACAGCCAAGCATGGACATATCCTGCCCTGGCTAAACAGCAGCTGAAGACCCCTGGCTCCCTCCTTCTGGCAGCTCTGATGGTTAGCCCCGGCAGAAGGGGTGCTGCGGTGTGCGCTGCCCTGAGGAGGTGGTACACCAGAATGATGTAGAGACGCTGGTCAGTCAGTAAGTCTCATAATACAGCCCAGTTTTCCACTGTGGCACTCCTAAGGCCATATCTTCTAGAAAAGATTTACACGGGCCTATACTGCCACAAGCCATGGGCTAATTAACCAAGTTAACTGAAACAGAAAAATGCTTAGTCTACTCAGGGACATGGTGTGAAATGCTGACTCCACTGAAGTTAGTGTTAGAAGGTTCATTCGTGTCCAGTGGTGCCAGGTTTTCGTTGCAGGAGATGCCTAAAGGTACTCGTGCCACCTTTAAAAAGCATCAGGAGATGCTATCAGCTGTGAATATCTAGAAAACACATCTGTAAGCATCTGGACTGCTCCTATTAGCTGCAGTGCATTCCCAGCAATGGTGGTTAGAAACCTGAGTTCCTGTTCCATGCAAAATTCCCTCTGTAACATGAAGCCTGAAAACTCATTTAAAATTAACTCTTAATGGTTTTCTCCCCAACTTTCCCACCTCTCCAGTGTTTCTCAAAATATCCAGCTGTTTCCAGTTGCTGACAGTTACTTTAGGACAAAGCATATGTAATGCAGGAATCCTGCTGAAGCTTTCAGCCTGACACGGCACCACTGTTAGAAAAAATTTCTGTGATAGCCCTTTATTTTTAATAGTTATTTCACCAGTGAATTCTTCCTTAGGTCATAGGTTGGATATCAGATCTCCAAAGCACATAATTTGTGTTGTAGCTCCTGGTTTTCAATACCCTCTGTCCCCCATTTTGTAGTGATGTGTGGAAGTAACACAAACATCACAGAAGCCTAAGCCAGCGGCAAGATCACAGACCATAACCCAGCAGTGCACATTACAAAAGCATACCACACACTATTTTTGTGAAAGTACGCACAACTTTCTATACATTATCTTATTCCTTTCATGTACTGAGTGTGTTTAAAAGAGATGGTAAAGCAGCATGAAAATTCTTAACTCCAATTTTCTTTACAGCTTAACTTCTAATAAAGTTCTGAGACTGCTAACGGGTACACAAACAAAAGAAAACTAGAAGTAAAATAAATGTCTAGTGAAATTCACATGAAAGCTATAGGTTTGAAACACTAGCAGATATTCATGAGGTTAAAATACCTTGAATCTCACAGACCTCTCCCTTTTGACCCAAGGAAGCTTTACCCAGCACGTGGGCAATTCAGCTGCAGGGCTTACCGCTTTGTTATCGAAACTACCCAAATGCTCACCGACTACCCACCAGCCTTAAGTTAGATGGCATGGCACTGGATTTGGACTGTGTCTGTTCCTATTTTTTTGCAAATTACCCAATCATTATCTGAAGATAAAGAGGTGCCTTCACAGAACAGTGCACTCTCTTACACTGCTGTAGTTTACTGTGTGATTGTTTGTTTAAATTATGCATCCTATTACCTACACTTGCTGTCATAGAATAAGAAACAGGCAGAAATTCTTTGCAAGAGTCTGTAACACACTTTTCTCTAGAGGACACAACCAAATTTTAAAGGCAAACTGTATACAGAAGCTGAACAAGAGCTGTAACAGTTCACTGCAGCCCAGCTTAACTCAAATACAAGAGCCATCAGCGAATACCCTGGGTGAGGAGTTTCTTTACTTTCCTACAGAAGAATATCCTGTGTATTCCAGTAAGAAGAACAATTAAAGAAACAGACCAATGGTGTGTGTGTGTACTATCATGTGAGCCCCATATGTTGTTTAAAACGATTAAACACACAAAGCAACATAGATTAGGAGGCAAATCTGTTCAACATCAATGCTTAGGTAGTCTACAAGAACAGGGGAAACTCAACATTAAAGTGAGAGTTCTCCCCAGAGGATCAGATTGCCATGGGTCTAGATCTGTTATCATCATGTTGCTGGCAAATGCCATTCTCCATCAGCCATGGTCAGGAAAAAAGAGGAACAAGGTGCATGCAAGGTTTTCTGTCTTTTAAATAGATTTGGTAGGCTAAACTCACAAGTTTCAAGACAGCAATGAAGCGAAATTTGACGGGAGGGGGCATAGTCTGCTTGTGTGGAGACTGAACTTTCATTGCCATGATTATTTTCTGTTTGTTGAGGTTTTTTTCTTATTTTTGTCAGTTAATTACAGAGAATAACAATCTGTTCTGAGAAACAGAGACACTATAGGAAGAAATGTTAACTTGAATTAAGCTTTCATTTAAATTGGAATATCCATTTCACATCAAACCCCTATCTAGACATTCTCATTGTTCTCAAAGGGGTTCTTAAAGGAGTTGTAATTAAGTTGACATAATTCAATTCAAAGTTAACTCTCATTAGCTATCATGATGGTATCATTACTTGGACAGTTACTGTGGAATAAGTGGAGAAAAAAAGGAAGCAAACAACCTCACAGTAATGGCCCGAAGAACATTCTTGCACCGGGAACTTGTGGCAAAATCAGGCTATAACTGCTTCTAGCCCTGTGATGTGTTATTTGCTTCAGATGTGCTGGGGGGTGAGGAAGGTCTTCAAGGCTATTCGCTCTGCCCATTCTTCTTCATTGTGTGTCCACTGCCGGTATCACTGATCACCACTTTCTCCCAGCTCTCTAAAAGGCCCAGTGATGCATTCATACAGGAAATCTTGTACGTGATACAGTAATTTCTAACCTGGCCGTATCGAAAGCTCATAAAATGGATATCTATTCCTAGTGTCCATTTCAACCTCCACAAATGGATTATTCACCACTTTTCAGTTCTAAGTGCATGTAGGAGAGGCTTGTCCTGAGCATCATCTAATGCAGACTTTATATTGGAGTATCACTACTAGCTCTAATATTGACTGGATGCATTCTACCATCCTTCAAAATAAAGTCTCGTTCACAATGACTTGTCTATATTGAAGTAATAAATTATTTTTCCTTAAAGTCCCCTTGTCTTTTCATACAAGATATTTTTCAGTTCACTTACTTTTCATCATGTATCATGTTAAATAAGCTTTGGGGAGCAGAACTAATTCCAGTTTCTGGTAAGCTTGTTCAGTTGACGTACATGTGGGTCAATTTGTAACTTCTCTATTTTTTGGCAAACCAAGAGCAATCACATACTACATTTCCTTATAACTAGGTGTTAAGAATCTTGGTACTTGCAAACTCTGCATTGTTCTGTGTTCATCTTGTCTGAACACTTCCCTCTTTTTTAAATGCATAGGAGAAAGAGAGCTTCTAGTCCATTATGTGCAGGGGTTCCTGCACACTCGGTTTGCCTGCATTCTCAACCTATTAGTATTGCACTGTTGTCGAATTGGTTTTGCACTTATTTGAGCATCTGGTTTTGTGCCTATTTTTGTTTCCTTGTTTTCTTTTCGTTATTACACACAGGTAACAGCTGGCCTAAAAGGAGGTGCACACTGAAACCTTTGTCCTGTTTCCCTGGGGTGTTAAAATCTTCCTTCACAGATGTCCTTTACACTCTTCATCCACCTTCTAAGATCTCAACTCTGGTCTTACCGATGTTCATAATACAGTATGCAGTTATCCCACAAGAAATTCAACAATAGAAAAGCTCCAGATTTTTCAGATCCTTCAGACTTTTCATAGCCTTTCAGCCATGCTTCAGGTCACTCCTCCAACACTGTGTAGCTACTAAGAGAAAAGTTCTGAAAGACTGTACAAAAACTGCCAGAAAGAAGCAGAAAGTAAAGGTGACTCTTCTCTGTTGACAGAAAAAAACCTGTAAGCAATGGTATGGGGAGTAAGCATTTCGCTGCTTATTCCAACTTAGGCCTCCTTACTTCGCTAGACCCTCCCCGCATTTACACTGTTAAATATTCCATTGTGATCTACATTAGTAATATAGTAGTTACTACAGGTTTCTCACAAAAGCGTTGAAAAATATCCATCTCATATGATAAAAAACTTAGCCTAGAGAAGGGACAAAGAAAAGACATGCAAGTTCCCGTCACAAGCCTGAGGAACCCTGTTTGCAACTTCTATGTATTAGGAAGCTATGTCATGTGTTGAAATAGTACCTTCCAAACACCATCACTGCCATCCACGACAATAGCTCTGATAGTTAATCTGCCATCATAAAACTAATTATCTACCACGTAGGTAGGTAGGAAGAGCAAGCTTCCCTACAGTGATGGTATATGCTCTTCCATGCAGAAAGTGTTTTCATTCTTGTGGCATTTGGCTGGAGTTCTGCAAAGCCTTTTTAGAAACTATGTCATCATAAAGCCTCAGACACTTTATTTTACATTACTACATCATTAGCCACATGACTGAAGGATTAGCAGGCTTGTAAAACTGTGAAGCCGTTTAATTGCATCTACTCTTGCAACTCTAGAGTCCTGTGCAATACACTGCTCATATTGGCACATTCTGTGATGTTGCCAGTTTGAGTGGAAAAACAAAAAAATCAGTCTGAAGAGGCCGTGTAGAGATTAAGTACTGATGGGACTCTTCTCACCTTGCTGTCTAAATTGTTAGGTCTCTATTTCCAAGCTAAGGTGCTCTAGTGTTGAAAGCATCACATCTCACTACAGGTAAGGCAGAATTCATGGGGCCCAAGCAATATCTTTTAATAGAACAACTAATACAACTGGGAAAAAATATGTAGGATTTGAGGCACATTATCCCTTCTTCATAACTGAAATAGAAGCAGCAAACTTCAAAGCTAATGCAAGTTGAGAACAATTGTTCAGAGTTAAGATATGTTAATCAGACCATTTTATACAGAAGACAGTACTTGTGGAGCACACAAGAGATATTAATAAGGAGGAGAATGATAAAGAAGTTATCTTGTATGGCAGGAAAAAAAAACGAGACATATTCAGAAGGGGAGGGCGATCATCTGCAAAACCTCTGTACCCAAAAAAAGAAGATAAAAATTACTCCAAAAAGCAATTTATTTCCTTCTAAGGTAGGTGGGATGAATTACCCCCTAGAGGAGCACGTCATTCTCCCTCTGCTGACTACAGCAAAAGCTTGGGCAATTAGCTGAGAGTTGTCACCTAACTTTTGGAGAGAACTGAAGTTACTCCTGACAAATCCCACTCTCAGTAAGCAATGAGGCATAAAGAAGCCACGTGACAATTATAACAGTAATTAGCATTGTAAAGTTCTGGGTTGCTTTAAAAAGCACTGTCACCATACCTTTTGCTAGCGGTTCCACAGTGATAATCTCACTGCTGTTGCCTCTTCCTGCAGCAGTCACTGCCACCACCCAGACACTGTACTGGCGATTCCGGCTCAGGTTGGGGATTCTGTAGGAAAATGAGTCAGGAGAGGCTTCAAACTCGCTGATTACCTGTGGTGGGAGAGACAAATGTTTCCAGACTAAAATAAACAGTATTGGAGAAAGTCTGCCAAGCTGAGTGCTACAAAGGTGGCTACTTCAGGGTACTTTGAATGAATATCAATGGTTTCAAACAGATGGCAAATGGCAATAAACAGAGCAGACACAATAACTTGTTGCAATCAATTTATATTCAGTGAATTTGGGCCTATATTTGTTTACAAATTGGTTTTATCCAGTTTAGGACTTTTATGTGTCTGTTTATTTTTACAGGGTTGGATAAGTAATTTGAGTGAACATATGTGACAAATTTTTACCGCCAATAGTTTTGACAAACCAATTTTGTTTTACACAAAACTTTCGCAACCGGGGATTCAGTCCTGCATCTGCTGGGAAATCTGGAGTTTACTACTTGAGATATGTCTTTGTTCACCTAGAACCCCTGTGTTGGTATTCCTTATCCCTGGGTTTGGTTACTTATTCCTCCAGTGAATCAAGAAATAAAACTGTATTCTGTAACAGTCTGTTCAAACTTTCCCCAAGCCTAGTTTTGTTTGTTTAATCACAAAATTACTTCCGTTCAAAGATTCCCAGCAGAAGGTCATCTCAGCTACTTAGCCGCATTAGCAGGAAAGGACAAGCGCTGGAAGAAATGACAGTTCAGGCTACTCTTGCACTGTCACTCAAGTGCCCCAGCCGTGGGCTGCAGCAAAGTCAACTGGCTGCTCAGCAGTACTTGCTTATCGGTGAGATGTTCTGGAGTCTGCTTGAAGTGACCTGTGCGAGGAAAGGTGCAGCGGAATATATAGATTCCTCCAGGGGACGTGGGCTTTGTGCACCTCAGCACATCCTCCAGAGGAAGCTCGACTCCCTGGTGGAGGAGATGGGAAACCTCGTCAGCCCTGAACTATATTACAATGCTCAGCGTAGCCAGTTTTATTTCTGACACAGGCTTTGTAATTCAAGTACGTAAAAATAGCTGGGTAATGAACCATTAGAATGAATACTAAAGACTCACGTCCCTGTGCAATACTGAGCATGGCAATGGCTAACTAACACTAGGCTAAAAATAATTAGAACACAAGTGATGTAGAAAAGAAGATTTTTACTAGGAATCAGCATTAAAAATAATGCATCAGTGTAATCTCAACTTGATTCAGGATGACAGAAGGTGTGCAAGGAATCCCTTTGATATACAAATATCTGCTGGTGGTAAAGGCCAATTTCATCTGATTAGCATTTCAAAAGGTAGGTTGACCTGAAAGCATTGGAATACATACTCCTTCAAAGTGAATTTCAAATAAATAAGGGATGTTTATGAGGTATCATTAAATGCCCCTCCAGTGTGAACTGGTAGCCAGTTTCAGCTACTGAATAGGTCGCTGCATTCCTCTGTTCTTGAGCTGGCATCCTCTATAGTCAGGGGAAGAGGGGAGTTCATTTCATCTCACTTTTGAAATCTAGAGTGAAGACACCTGAACCTAAGCCAGTCACCTTAACTCCCTTCAGAGACCACGCAAAGAAAAGGCAACTTCTAAGGTGAGGTTCTTCTGGCCTATTTGAGACACATAGATTGCAGTGGGATGAATCATGCCCTTGACATACCTGTTTCCCCACCAAATACAGAAATGTCCGTAGTTGTCAGTGCTGAAGACATCTGAAGTTAATGTGCTTGTTAACTAAAATACTTAACTCCCTGGCTTTTATACAAATGTGTGCCTCTATTTGCTTGTACAAGAATACATCCTGTTTCCTCCATGGAGACTAACTTTCCTGGGGAGACTGGTTTGCTCCAGCTAACAGTTATCCAGGCTCAACACAAGCCCAAATAGGGACCTTGCCATACTTTCTAGGTAATCTCATTGCTCCTGTCAAAATGCCAAGTGAGTTTGTCCCATTTAGCAAGCGTTTGCCTGGGTTTCCACTTCTGATATGAAGAGGCCAATGCAGGCAAACACTTCTATTATTATGTGAAATATTACAGCAGGTTTTGAGAACCATCTGTCTTGACATTTCCACAAGAATATTGGACAAATGCCCATGGCTTGACAGGCTGGATCTTTGTGAGGTCATACATAAAAATTAATGTATTGATCATGGCACAGGAGGCTGAATTTCAATATTAATGAGGCAGCATTTTCTAGGGTTAATTTGAAAGTCAAACAGGCTATGCTGTCTCTGGCACTTAGGCTTCACTCATTAATGCAGCTATCTAGCACAAGCTACTTCTAAACCAAGTATTAACACGGGATGTAGATACAACATTTAGGAACAGCTAACCATTACAGACTTCCTCATTGCGAAACTTTCATTCCAGCAACCATCAGTCCATTTAAACTTACACTAGTTTTTTCCATGACTCCCATGGTTTATGAAAGGGACATATGGCTGCCTTTGGAAGCCACTGCTAATACTGTAGATCTCATGCTTGAAATGCCTCGCTGCTCTGCTCCCCTCTGTCATGACAGAGGCTGGGAGAGTCAGACAGACATACACCCTGCAAACAATTGCTAAACAGCTCAGAGCAATCTGTTTTGAGATTTTATGGTTGGGATAAGATGAGCAGCAGCTAAAAAAAAAAGGAAAACCTCAGCCTTGGAGTTACAGCACTGGCACTAGGCGCTCCTGCTCTGAGGGATAGAAGCTAAAGACAAAAAACCTGAAACAACCCTCCAAAATTGCTCTGGTTGCAATGTGGCCAGCTAGAAGAGCAGGCAAAATTGTCTCAAAACAGAGGAGCTTTCTCTCCCTGGAGCTCCAAAGATGAAATAAGCACAGAATTAGTTTCTCTAATGCCATTTAAAATGCCTGTATTCAATTCCTTTCTTTCACCCACAGAGAACTAGCATCATTCACACATTTGCAACTGGGGCTATTCCAAATACAAATTCAATAATTCATTGAATTAATTATTAATTTAATCTGGTAAATGAATCTTCACTAAAGTAATGATTCTTACTTTCTTAAAACAAACTGCTATAGCAAAACATTTTGGTTTCTAACTGGTTAACATACACCTTCTGTTTCCTCAGCTAACATTCCCTTTTAAATACCTGGGGATGCTCCAGTGACAAAGAATCGATTTTACTTTTAACTTTTGCCTGTCATTTCAATTAGACTATCATACCAGAGACTTTCATTAAGCAAGAAGAAAAAAGAGAGCTTTGTCAGCAAAGAGAAGATTAAACAATTGAAATAAGAAATATTTTAAAAGAATGTCACCTTGTCACATATTGGTCTTTGCATGTGCCAGTATGAAACATATACTGCTGTTTTATCCCCAAAGCAGTAACATGCTTGCTCAAGGGATTTTTTTTTTTCCTAGCTGCTTTTTTTCTCTTCAGCTTATGGATGGTGGGTTAATTTTTCTTCTGTCTTTAGCTCTCTGTCAAAGAAGCACAGACAGGGCCGAATCTCTCAAAAGCCAGCAAGGGCTGTGAAGAATATAATGAAATCAAAGTCCTTTATCAGGGTGCAGTCAATCTACTTCTCAAACCAGGCAACAGCAAGAGATGCTGCGGAACAGCCACTGCAGAGAGCATCACTTTCCTCTGATGCAGCTTCAGCTCTACTGGTGTACTTTGCTTTGTGCGCTTTGAAACAGTATGCCATCTCCTGGCATTTCTGACTCCTTTAGAAAGCAATTAGGTAGGCAATGTGCACAAACTCTGAGACCTCGGGTTGGGTTTTTTTGTTTGTTTGTTTGTTTGTTTGTTGTGTTTTTTAACGCAGCCTGGGAAAAATTCAAAAGGGCGTGTTAGAATAAATTTTTGTAAGGGTTTTCCAAGCAATCAGGGAGTTTCCCAAGCAGGGATGTAAGGTAACAGGCAGCATTTACTATGCATTGAAAGATTATTCACTCAAAGCAAGCCTGTACCTTGCCTACAACTTTATCTACACAATTTCTGATGTAAAACAGGTACACTGGAGTTCTCTGTCTCCCCATTCTCTGCACGTTGTGAGGGAACTTGGAGGTGAACTGAGAAATTCATATGGAGACTAAGACAAGAGTGAAAAGCAAGAAACACCTAAGGTTTGTATATGTGTGTATATGAGTTGGCTATCTGTATATTGTCTGCCTCACCTTGTAAATTAAAAATACACATATATACTACCTAGAGTGGCATGTGTGTTTTCACTATGAATTTACGTATAAAATATGGAAAAAGAACCATCTAAAAAAAAGGGCTGGAAGGACCTTGAGAATTCACCCACGTATATCCTCCTTCTTTAAACCAGGTTCAACTATATCTGCACAGTTTCAGGCAGAGGTTTGTCCAACGTGATTTCGAAGACTTACAATAAATGGAGATTTTGCAACTCCCTAGGCTGCAAGACCTATTCCATTGCTTAACTAATCTTACTGTTAGAAAACTTTCTTGAAATCTAGGTTGAGTTTCCTGCTGCAGTTTAAGCCCATATCTTCTTTTCCAGTCTATTAGGAACATGGATAATAGGTTATCACCTTCATTTTTGCACCAGTCTATAATCTACATGAAGTTTTAGCATTGCTTTCCCCACCAGTACCCTTATCTTTTTACAACTTAACAACCCCGATGCTTTCAACATTGCCCAGAAATCTTTTTCCCTAACAGTTTCTCTAACAATATCTGCCGTTATCCTTCAGACTCTTTAACGTTTGTCCATAGTCTTCTCAACCTGTATTCAACAATCTCAGCATATGGCATTTGCCTTTTCACAACAGGATTAGAAAGGTAGCTAATGTCAATCTTGGGATGTACAATAACCTCAAAATCCTCTTCTGAAGAATCTAGCCAATTGTTAGATAACCCAGTACTTTTGTATTTGGCTATTTATATTACTCATTTTCTTGCACTTACCCATACTAATTTTTATCTAACTTTTTCCAGACCAATTTCCCAGTTCATCAAGATCTGTCTGAATTCTAGTTCTGTCTCCAGTGTACTTGCAATCCCTCCCAGCCTCATATCTCCTGCAAATTTAATAGGCAGTCTTGCTATTTCATTATCCAGGTCACTAATGGAACCACTGAACAAAAGTGGACTCAAGAGAGATTCCTATGCTGCTCTCTCCTGCCCACAACAATGAATGACTGGTTTCATAGCTTCCCATAGAACAGCAATCAGTTTTATATCTAGCCTGAGCTGTCTCAGTGAAACTGTGTTTGCCTAGCTAGGTTTCTCTCAATGAACATGCATCCTCTGGGCTTATCTCCATTGCTAAGTGGAGCCAGGGAGTGTGTTGAGCAATATGCCCTGATGATCCACACCACTTTCTATCTTGATCTCTAGCTCAGTTTTGTACTACTGTAAATAGCACTCTTCAAAAAAAATCTGCTTTAGAGGGTCTAGTGCTACGCAACGTAGACAGACATCGGTCAACGTCAGGTACACTTGGGGCCAGGTGCTGCTCCTTGGCCCTTGCTTAAACAGCAGTACAGATGAGGCCTACAATCAGTAGTCTCATCAGTAACTAAAGTACGTTTTTAGTCCTATGAGGTAAAAACACAGAGATCTCCATCTTTTTGCACAACACCATTACAAAATTTTCTACCCTGCTCTACCTCAGGCCTTCATTGCTCCTGGAAATCAGTTTTAGAGTCTTTTGGACTGATAAGTTATCCAGCAATGGAGGCTATGACAAGTTGTTTCTACTTGGAAGCAAACTTGGAAGCAAAACGAAATCACTCTGTTACTGTATTTATAAAGAATGAACTTCAAGTTCTGCATCCCTGAATGGAGTAGGCAGACCACTGATGTGCCCTCTCAGTGAACTCCCTAAAGATGTGAAACTCTGCCTGAGGTCATGGACTAGCACTTTTCTGCAGGGCTGCTGCCTTTTCCCTTGCTTCCTTTCACAGATGGACAGACTGTCAGAGCTGCAAACAACCACCAATCTGGGACCACAGTTTTCAGTAAGACTGGATACCACTTTGATTATATAACGGCTTCTGATCAGGTCTTGCTATTTTGGCTCCTGTTTTGAAACATGACATCTGTTTTTCACTCAGAATTATTGGAGATAACTGTTATAAACAGAAGTTGTGCACGAAACAGAATGTAGTTTCCGTATAAAATTTTATTTTTCTCTTTTTTTTTTACCTTAAATGAGGAACTGAAATTTTAGGAAGTGCAAGATGGAAATAGCAGAGGCAGCTCCCTGCCTTCCCACCAGAAAATCTTGCAAACCCATTTCCAGGAATTACACCTGGAAGAGAGCCCGCTGCCTGGACTTCCAGGGAGCCCATGAAGTCAAGGAGCCTATTGCTTGGGAGCCACTGAGGTGCACCACCTGCTTATCCCTTTGCAGCAACTCACAGAGTTGGGGCTCTGCTGGGGCTCATGATCAGGGAAACACCATGTGGCATCATGGACTGGTGACCACAGGAAGGTCAGGAGACCTCCTGCTGGTCTGCCAGGAGTGCCGCTGCCTCCTTTGGTGGTCCCAAGAAATCAGCAGGTTTGTTCAGCACATTTCAGTCAACTCACAAATTGTATGACCCCATCTGGTCCCAAGTGTCCTCTATACGATACAGAACAGAATGGGATGAATCCACAATTGCTGAAATATGCTGCAACTGGCACCAAGGACTTATTGTTAGACTGCATTGATATACCCATATGTGAAACTATGTAGTGAGACAAGACCAGAGTTTTATGAAAAAATCAATATCAAATTTGTTTTAGTAGGGCTTTGCAAGGAGACCTTTTAATAATCGTATAAAACAGCACATCAGAATTCATTTATACTCTGTCACATCTACCTTGAGATCTGCTCCATGACAAAAATAAGATAGGCAAAAATGTAAAGATGACAAAGCAATTAAAAGAATGAATGTGCTACGTCTGAGAACTGGTAACAAAGTGTGAAATAATTATGGGAAAGCTGTAAACAGTACGTGTGGTATATTAAAAAAGACATATTTTAAATACCATTCAAAATAAGTTTTTAAAATAACCCCAAATTTATACACTATTTCTAGCTATATAAAGATCAAGAATTAATAAACATAAATATCTTAATGCTGTAAAAAGTACTGTATAGACACAGTGATAAATACTGCTTGCAGTACACAAATCAATGAACATATATTTTAAATTCAACCTTACAGATTCTGCTGACTCTAAGTAAGCTTCCATTCAATGGCAATTTTATCTACTTCTGCCAGTTACCTCTCCCCTCTTTTAAGAGATTTTCAGCATCCTTTGAATCACTGAAGCCTCTACAGTGTGTAACAATAAATTAGTTTTGGCTTATAATTGCTTTTGCTCTATTTTCCATGCCTTTTATTCAACTATTTAAAACTGGACAGGAAGCAGGGGTCAGAGAGTATGATGTAAAGCTGTCTCACGTTGAGTTTGAATTTGGGCGCATCCCATGCAAAATCAAAACAAGACTTGTGTCTGCCTGAAGAAATTGTATGGAAAACACCTGGATGCTGGGAATTTATGTCAGCTAATTCTGGTTCTTTAAAGATCTAGTTAAGATAATTGTATATGTTTGTACATACAATTGTATATACTAATTGTATATAATGAAACATAAGATACATATCATCTGGTTTAAGATAACCATGTATACTTTCTCTAGAGTAAACAAAGAGAAGGGAAGCTATTGGAAGAAGATTCATCCAGTTTCTCCCAGACATCTAGCTTCTTTCCTTTGATGAAAGGAAAGCCTTGATGACTCCAGAATCAGCACAGATATCTCTATTCCAGATGTGTAAAGTTGGGTGAGCTGAATCCCACCTTGAGTCTATAAGTTACAGAGACAGAATAGAGATGACTCTCTTTCTAAAGGCAACCACCTGTGTATGCTTTTGATAAGATATCAGTAATACATTGCAAAGAATATCCTCCAGGTGTTTTCTGGAAGATTCTGCATGTCCTTGTACTGGGGAATGTATCTCAAACATATAGAACTTCATAAGAAACCAAGATATTTGGCCTGTTTTCCACTGGGACCTTTTGAAAACTATGTGACCAGAGTTGGGAACTGGCAGTCTATGCATTTGTGGAAGAGAGGAAGGAAAGCTGGAGAAAGAGTCTGATACATCCCAATTTTTCTACTGAGCACAAAAAACCCACTGTAATATGCCCTGACTGCAGAATCAGACTGTAGTTTTTCCCTCAATATAGATTGCCAGGAAAAGGTGCATAGATATGTGAGAAACAGATAAATAGTCTAGTCACTACTGCTGCTGCTGGTGCTTATCTTGTCACAGGACTGAGCAGACAGAATGTACATGGGAATGGTGTCTTGGTGCACACATCATACGCCTGATGTTTAATTTGACAGCAGGTTAAACCATGCTTTTTTTTTTTCCCCCTCTTAGTGAGTTTAAACCAAAACCAAAAATTGAAATAAATGTAGAAGTCTAATAGGCTTAAGAGTATGTTTCTCACAGAAGAAGAAATATACCAAAAAGACCAGTAACCCATCTGCCCCAAGCAGTCCCAGATGTCAGTCAGTCTCTAATATCAATTATGTTTTCAAGTAGATAGACTTGGGTTTTGGCCAAATATAACATCGTTTCCTTCTCCTCCATCATTACTTCACATCTGTTCGTTTCCCCCATCTTCCACACCCAACTGATTCTCAGAAGTATTTCCAGGACAAGATGAATCTTTCTGTATCTTTCTAAATCCTTTGGAGAAGTCCAGAATTGTAGAATTACAGTTTTCAAAGATTCTTTCAGGCACAGGTCACCTGGGGCTGACTGTAGGGTTTGCACTATGAGATAACTTTTATTCATCCCCCCTATTTCAGCATTGGGGTCTGCTCTGTGTTCTGGTTCATCATCCGGCTAACCCAGCTAATACTCTTATCATGACAGCATCATCTGGGATCTTTGCAGGAACATTCTCACTCCATTCATCTGTTTCAACAGCATCTTGCTCTGGATTTTCTTCTCCTTCCATTCCTAAGGCATCATTTGGGACCTCAGTCAAGGTGGGTTTAAGGGAGAAATCATATATCTTAGCAGTATCCTACAACTAGCAACAGTTTGATCAACTAACATTTCAAAATTATTGCCAGGATTCCAGACCAGAGAATAAGTTGGTTCTTCTTATCAGAAAAGTAGCTTTTAAAATTTGTGCCTGGGTGCTTTGCAAGCTTCTTGTCATATTTGCCAGTCTTGGGCTACTCATGATGGAAAGTGAAATGCAATGTGTAGTCTTCCTCAAATAGAGTTTTATTGTGGAACTGATCACAGTTCTGTTCAGGGGCTTTGGGGAGCAGAGGTATTCCTGAATGCATGGACTGCTGCCTCAGGGCAGGTGAGAAACCACTAAAGAGCTTGTGGATAAGGATCAGAGGACAGACCAGTAATCATAGAGTTGTAGTAGGTGTCTGATACAGATCTCCTGATCAAGACAAGGAGGCAGATGAAGTTGTCTAAGCAGATGAAGAAAGCTTCACAAGCACAAATCTTGATACTCATGGGTGACTTTTACCACACTGACAACTGCTGGAAGGGCATTAAGACTGGAAGCAAGCAACCTAGGAGATTTCTGGAAAGTACGAAGACCATTTCTTGTTGGAAGTGATCAATGAACTGAGAGGTAAAAATGCTCTGTTGAACCTATTGCCCACAAACAAGGAAGAACCGCCTGAAGATGTGAAGATCTATGACAGCTTTGGCTGTTGTTACCATAAGACTGGAGTTCAAGTTCCTGAGAGGAGTGATCCTATGCAAAACTGTCCCAAAGAGCAAAGGGGCTCAGGACAGCTGTCTAATCTTCAAGGACAATCTCCTTAGAGGACAAGAATGGTCCGTTGTAATGTATGGAAAGTTCAGCAAGCATGGCAGAAGGCCAGCATGGATGAACATGTAGATCCTGATTGAACTCAAACACAATTTTTTTTGTGGAGGACAAAAGCAAGAAAGGTTTCTTTAAGTACATCAGCAGCAAAAGGAAGGCTAAGGGGTTTGGGCCCCTTGCTCAATGAGGCAGGGTACTTTATTAAAAGGAATTTGGAAAGAGATAAGGTATTCAATGCCTTTTTTGCCTCGGTTTTCACTGGTAAGGTTTGCCCTCAGGCCTCGAGGTCTCTGAACCTTCTCAAAGAGTATGTGGAAGTAAAACTGTACTAACAGTAGAAGGAGACTGAATTAGGGAGAACTTAAGATAATTGCTTAATTGGACATACAGAAACCTGTGGTACCACATGGAATGCATCTGAGGGTGCTGAAGGAGGTGGATGATGTCATTGTGAGGCTACTCTTGGTTGTATTTGAGAGGCAATCAGAGGAGGCTTTTGATCACTGGAAAAAGGCAAATGCCACACTCATCTTCAAGAGGGGCAAGAAGGGGGATCCAGACAAGGCTGTCCAACCTTGACTCAATAATATGAGATGGTTATTGAGCAAATCCTACTAGATGCCATTTTTAAAAACACAAAGGAAAGGAAGGAAGAACTGACACGGATTTAACAAACGTAAATCACACTTGACCAACCTGATTGCTTTCTATGACAAGGTGACTGGCACTGTGGACAAGGGAGGGCAGTGGATGTTGTATACCTCAGCTTTAGCAAAGCCTTTGACTGAGTCTTCCACAGTCTCATTATCACCAGATTGGTGAAATATGGGCTGAATAAGTGAAAAAAATGGATGGAAAATTGTCTACACTGCTGGGCTCTGAGTTGTGATCACTGGTGCAAAGTTCGACTGCAAGCCAGTAATTAGTCATACCGTTTTCTGGGACCAAAACTGTTTAATGTTTTCATTAGTGACCTGAGAGACAGAAAAAGAATGCACTGTCAGCAAGTTTGTGAATGGCCTGAAATTGGGGATAATGCTTATATACTGGAGAGCAGGGTTGTTGTTCAGGGGGACCTAGACAGGTTGGAGAAACGGGGTGATTGGAGTCTCGTGAAGTTCAAAAAGAGCAAATACAAAGTCCTGCATCTGGGATAGAATAACCCCATGCACTAGTACAACCTGAGGGCCAACTGTCCAAGAGGCAGCTCTGCAGAAAAGCATGTCTGATATTAGCAACTCTGCATTCATAAAAGTGTAGCCAGCAGATCCATGTAGGTGATCTTTCATCCCTACTCTGCACTCGTGAGACTGTATCTAAATACTCTGTCCAGTCATGGGGTCTCCAGTGCAAAAAAAACCCATGGATGCACTGGAGGAAGTACAGGACAGGGCTGGCAGGGTTGGCCAGGAGGCTGGAGCACAGTGCATACATACAAGGACAGCTGAGTCAGCTAAGTCTGTCAGCCTTAAGAAGAGAAATCTCAGGAAAACTTTATTGTCATCTACATACAGTTGACCAGATGACACAGAGAAGGTGGAGCTAAGCTCTTCTTGAAGCTGCAGGGTGGGAAAAGTTTCAACAAGGGAAATTTTGATGAACTGGGGAAAAAAAATTACCATAAGACCCTGGTCAAATATTGGAACTTGCGCCCAGAGGAACTGTAGGATGTCCATGCATGGAAATGTTCAAGACTTCACTAGACATGTCCCTGAGCAACCTGATGTAATTAAATGTGCTTTGAGAAGGGGATTGGAATAGGCAACCTCCAGAGAAACCTTCCAACCCAAATTCCATTATTCTATGGAATTTTAAAAATGGAAATCCAGTTGGCCAAAATATGTATGCAACAACTGAAACCAAACACTGGTAGAGCTAATGTGCATCTCTCTAAGATAAAGAAATACATCAGCATACCACCCAGATATTTCCTAAGTTAGATGGGGGAAAAGCTCCAATAAAACTCCTATGACTTTTTATGCCATTGGCAGTATTGTAAGTCTTTCACATCTGAACACTTTCTAATCACAGTTGCCCAAACAAGTTCTGCTTTTAGCTTTCACTGTCAGGAAATCAGAGAGCAATAGTGAGGACATCTTATTCCACATCTTAATATGAGTGGAATGATGACAAGAACTAACTGACAATGTCCTGAAAAGGAAAATCACCAAGAAGGAGAACGGTCTCCATTTATTATCCTTTTATAGTTCAGTTCTTTTCCATTAATCTCCAGGCTTCCCATGGAGAAAGCAGAAGACTGATGCACAATTTAATGTCCTGCTTTGTTGGAAACAGCAGGATAAGCCTGTTTAATATGTTTGCTCCTACTAGTGAAAGACTGACCAATGGATCACCCCCAACAAAACCCCAACAGCAACAACGACTGCACTTTTCTAATCAACGACGCAAAATAGGTTTTAACATGTGTGTTTCTGACTGAGTGGTGCCATACTGTTTGTTGACACCCAAATGATATAGTTGGTCTGTATTTCCTCAGCTATTAACCTCTGTCTGCTTTCCCTATCAGTTCTAATGCTTTCACAGCTCTTCCTGCACCAGGAAATCCTGCTTCTTAGCCTTCATTCTCCTGCCTTCAGCACACATCATGCTTCTTTCTGCTTTTTACCTGTTCTGAGATTACAGTTTCCCAGGCTGGCTAGCCATTGTATGCTTTGTGTCACATTGACCTTTTCCAGGCAGTTTTTGCCATATAAATTTTATTTAATCTAAACCCATTGAATCCTCCTTATGTAGTGTACTGACCTGAATGCAACAAGAGGTTGGTGGGGTTTATTTCAGATAACACCTAAATCTCATTTTCTCTTGCCCTTTTAAAAGCCCTAGCAATATACACCTACAACTCAACGTAGCAGGTGCTGGAGCAGCCATGTAAGGCAACTCCCCTCACCACCAAGTAGGACCTGAACCACCCCGGCTTGTTTGCTAGGTTCAAACCATGTGCAATGTTTATGGCACCACTGGGAAAACCTATATTGACAGGATGGTACGGCAGCCTGTGCTGCAGCTGATAGCACTGCCTGTTGTTTGCCCGAGGCCTGGGCAGAATGAGTGTAATGAGAGTCCTGCCGGTATGCTGCGGGTAAGCACACCTAGAAGCAAGCTGGCCAACATGGGACCATTACACCTGGTCTTGAGAAGCCATCTTATACAAGGAATTGGACATTGATGTGGGAGGAAGTGGGGTCAAGAACTGTGGGAACATGGGCTATGAGTTAGCATAGAGGATAATTATTTTAACTTAAATTCTGGTATGATTTTTTTCTTATATTTGAAGAATGAAGGACCGAGTAAGTCATATTTCTGTATTTTTTCCTAGATTTAGAGAATAAAAAAGAGAAAGTTTTGCCTAATAATATAGGCACAACAATTAAACAGTATGACATTGGATCCTTGCTTGCCCTTTATGTTGGCTAGAGAATAGATTGCAGTGGAGAATCATTTTTATTTTTCACACGTTAATCATATTTATGGCTTGAAACATTCCAGGCAAATACTGTCCTCAGGACACAAAATATTTAAAAAAGATCTGCATCCTTCTGTACAAAGGCAGCAGAAGATTTAACAGCTTCTGTCCATGCAAAGCAAAATGAACTGTGCAAGAAGTAGCAAATCTTCATCTTATAACAGGTCAGGGTCATATGAGAATTGTGCTTTGTAGTAAAAATGTGCACAACAGAATTAATTTGTTTTCCTGTTGGTGACTTAAACATTAAAGCAGTGTTCTTGTGTAAAGGATTGTCTTGTTAGCCTAAGTGTCTAAAGTGTACTGTATTGACATGTTCTCAGCATACACATACTGCTTGTAAAAGGCAATCTGCAAAGCATATAGCCTTCCCATAAGTTTACCCTTACCACTGTTCTGTTCTCTTCTCTTCTCACTGATGCTTAAAAACTGAGTTCGTCTTTCTGTTTAAGTGGCAGAAAAGTTATTTTGCAACCAGGGCTTTGACTGAAGGAAGAAGTCTGGTCAGGAAGTTTTTATGGCTCTATACCTCCAACTACAGCACTTGCTACTTACGGCAATGATAAATGAAGAAATGATAAAGACACAGGTTTTTTATTTATTCCCCTCCCCACCCCAATTGAAGACCACTTTTTCTGTCAACTATTTGTCTCTGCCAACAGTGAACCATACAATAACTTCCTTGAGATATAGGCCATATCTGCACAGGAGTGTCAACATTCAGGCACCTCTGCAGCCGACTGCAAAGCTAGCTCTGAATAAAATAACCTTTTATTTCACAGTCCTTTTAAGGATAAAAGATGACAAAGCATTTTGTTAGAAATAAAGTTGGAGGAGTGCATCCTATATTAAATGTGTCCTGCGCTCTTGCGCTTATTTAGAGATGTCCAACTTGGCTTCTGGAAACAGACTACTGCCTGTGATCACTGCCTCACTCACAACACTGGGCTGATACAGAGGACCTGCTCTGTAAGCCACAGCTCACGCTGATCTGCAAAGCACTAATCAGAAGTGCTACAGGGTCTGTCCTCATAGATACATGTTGTACATATATTTACACACATGTGTGTATGTACATATATATATTCATATGTACACACACACACACACATCCCTTCATGCACACAGGTAACAACAGGATAACTGCACATGTACACATTAACACTTGGTAGAAAACAAAAACACCTCCAAGTGCATCTACCTTGGGCTAAGGTATACAGTGATACTCTTACCTCATGCCACAATGAACACCACAAAAATACAGCAGTAAAATTCAGTACAGGCCAAGACTAGCAAAAAGAGTAACTATTGTCATTGTCCATCACTGAGGTACTCCAAAAAGATAACCATACAATAAGCAGGCCTGAAAAAATAATTTTGTATGTGACAGAATTGCATATTAGAGAAAAAAGTTTTTAGCCGAGGATGTTTATTTTTCTGGTGATGTAAACAGACAAAAAATGGTTGCTAGCAAAGCCTCAGGAAGAAAACACTGCAGCTTTGTGCACGGCAAGTAACTAGCAAGAGCCAGCAGCACCACCTGGTGTTCTCTCCAGCCCCCCAGAGAAGCGCTTGGTCCCCGCTTGGAGCAGAGCCCTAACAGCATGGTCCAGTTCTGTAAACTTCGACCTCTTTAACTCACTGTGTGCTACTGAAAAGTATGAACCATGATGGAAAAATCTCTGGCTCGTTTACATTTAAACGGTATGCTCAAAATAGTTTGGTTCTCATGGCTACAGATATTAAATTAAATTAAATTAGGAGTCAGTAGACCCAAAATACAAATGGAGCAAAGATCTCCAACCCTTAGCTCTGGATGTGACTAATAAACCCTGCTTATAGTAGGATGTATCAGTTTCAGCATAGCCATCACTGGACATGTGTTTTACCTGTATCCCCTTGAATATCTGCAGAATTAGTTCCCTTATGGGAACCTTGTGGGCTAGGTGAGGCTGTGTCTGCCCGCAGGGTCCCATGCAGATGTAGCCTCTGGCCTTCCTCTCTCTCAGAGAGCTTTGAAAACAAGCCTGAGGCACTTTTGGAAATTTTCCCTGTCAAACTCCTCCTACTTCTGGAATAATATTTTCCTTGTCTATTAAACTAAGATTGCATTTTGCAACTTGCAATGCCTCCTTTGATGGGAAGTCCTGTTTAAAAACTAAATCAAAACCTTGGATAAAATCTGAAAAATTGCTTTTTCAACGCATATTAAAATAAATATGCATGGGTATTTACAAAGAGCAATTGACCCTTGTGCTTAAAGATATCTGGATTCCTTTGTGGCTCAGAGAGGGAGAGAAAGATGCTTGATATTCAATTCTATTTTTCTTTTGTCACTTCCTCAGTAAGTAATAGCATGTAGACCTAGAGTGGGCAAATACTCGAGGCACGAATGAGCTTATTCACAAGCAAATATGTTCATTCATAAGTCATTATGCTCCTTCACACATGAATACCCAAGCCAAAAAAGTAGGAACTTAGATGAAAACACAAGTCAGATTCAGCAATTGAGTATACAAATGCACGCCTCCAGCTACGACAGGGCACTACACAGCTTCCAGCCGGTCCAGTAAAAGGTCACTGAGTAAATTCTAAAAAAAACCCATGGCTTAAAAGATACTCAACTTCAGTTGTGAGCTTTGACATGATTTATAAGTCAGCACCCTGCAATAAGTTTTAAGTACTGCAAAAGTTTGACAGGTTTGAAAAAACAAAACCAACTCTCAGTCGCCCCATAGCCCCAAGACCTCCCTTCACCCTTGCTTAGGGGAAAGAACAAATGGCAGGAGGCGAAGTGGCACAGAAAGCATCAAGCACTGAGCATGTGCAGACACACAATTTCAGCCCCACCACTCAGCGCTGCCCTGTGCGACTTACTGTGGGGTAGGGGTGTGAGCAGAAGACAGTGTATTTCCGAATGATGCCGTTCAGCTTGAGGGGAGGGAGCCAGGACACGAAGACAGTGGAGGCCGAAGCTGCAGCTGCTTTAACACCAGCGGGAGGACCTGGAACTGGAAAAACAAGAAGTGTTAGAGTGGTCCAAGGCAGGCACTCGATGAAAAGCGGAGTGTGCTGCTTTAGTAACTGTGCCTCTGTGGACCAAGGCAGGCACCCTGTGCTAGGAAGCAGCCTTCATGCTGCCCACGCCAGGGGAGAGGGTTTGGAGGGCTGTGTCCTCATTCCTAAGAAGGTAAAGGCTCTGCTTCAAAGGGCGCCAAAGCAGAAGCTGCCTCTGATGGTTAAACTTTTGTGAAGTATCACCGCCAGCCTGCATGGATAACAATACGTTAGCTGTGGCCAGTGAAATTGCCAAACAATATATTATTATAAATGGTCAATGTTAAAGGCGTAACTCATGCCAAATTATTACTCACTGTATAAATAACACGCATGTGAACAGTTTAATGGATATACACAGTGGACCTGTGAATTTAATGAATTGGAGAGCAAATGAGCTGTAGACCCATGCAGTTAGCCCTGCCTGACGTGACCCAGGTCCAGCTGGTGGCGTGACGTGTGAGCAGACATATGGCCACACAGTCTCCTTTGCCCCTGCCTTGCCCTCAGCAGCTCAGACCTCTATCTGGCACTGCAGTATGGGAACGCATCTCTATTTCTCTAATTACAGCAACTATCTATATAAGCCATCAAAAACTAACACAGAGGAAGAGAAAAAAAACCCTTCTCTAAAACCACGTGGAAAAAACTTCAGCCAGGAAATGCTACAATCTTGGTACATAATCTTGCATTTTGAGAAAGGGTTTAATTTCATGAGCATGTGTTATTTTTCAAACACACGTTACACTGTACAATGTTCTCCAACTTTGGAAACACTCTTCTACTAATGTGAAAAAATTCCTGCATGCTAGAATACCACGTTACACGTAAGCTTGTACTTAAGCAAAATTGCAAGGGCTACGTTTAACATCAAAATAAATTCTTTTAAAGTTCCCTGAAAAAAATTATCAAAAAAAATAATTTGAAATACATTTTAATACTGCATGTGGTGAATATTCATGTTAAATTATTAAATTAGATATGTTGTATTGGAAATTACTACATATAGTATTAGAGGCAAAATGAAACAATTTGATGGGCTCTGTTCTCTACAGAACTTTTGGTTCATAAGGAATCTAATATTTTTGTCTAATTTCAAGCAAAACAACCAAAATGTTAGAATTTCCAGTAAAATTACCATTGCAATGCTTGATTTGCTTTTTTTGCTTTCACAGAAACGTTATTGTACAATACAGATGGAAAACACCTTGTCCAGCAAGCTAATCTTCATAGATGGATCCTTAATCTTTGTTCTACCTCATTTAAGTAAGAAGGTATACAGTGGTACAAAACTTTGCCTATAAAGAGAAGTCAGACAGCCTGGGGTCGAAATTTGCTTAGCTTTGTGGATAGCTACTTCAGGTTGTAAAAAGCAGATAAGGAGAACTTCAATTTTATATCTGTACAGGTACTGCTGGAAGATCTAAGAAAACTGACAGATAGGCACCACTCAGTGCAACATTTCTGAATATGCACTTTCTATTTATAGTGTGCTAAGAAAGCTAATAAGGCATCAAGTGAGAATGTCATGATTATAATTGCATGCAAACCCAGCCCCTTGCTGCAAAGGGGCTAATTCAGTTAGCAGTTCTATCCAATGCAGAGTAAATATTGATGCTTGACAGCATTCAACTTGTTATTTATACCCAGCTCATTAGAAATGCTACTTGCTCCCGCTGCCGAAGAGTGAAAGCTAGCTCTCCAGGGTAATTACTTAACCCACAGGAGGATTCCTTTACAGTTAGTAATGTTTTCTGGAAATCACTGCAAATAGACGTATGAGGTTAAAGTAATTTATTGTTAAATTAGGGTGCGATCTATAGGGACAGGTTCTGACGGTAATTGGTCATGGCTGTCAACTGCTGAGGGATTAACTCAGAATTCACGTAGCATTTTCCAGTCAATTGACACATGTGGAAAACATTGCTTGTCAGTGGACTGCTGTATTACTGTCTGGTATACAGACCAGCAGAAAGAGGGGCTAAAAAGTCAGGAAACCATATAGTTGAATTTCTGAAGCTTTTCTAATCCAAGCACTCCTCTACCTCGTTGTGGAGGGGTTGGAATCAGGCAACAGTTTTTGCAGTGGTGCCAAAATGTTTCTGAATGTTTTTTTATTACTTCTCTTTTTGTTACATTGTCTTTGTTTGCTGGGTTGTGCATGTGGAAATGACTGTGTGTGGGGAAGTGTTTACATTTCCTTAGCAAGAATTCTGCAGACTATCATCTGATGCCTTACAGACCACCATTGTCCTCTGTCCAGAGGGTAAAGTCATTGTTCAAACTCATCCCCTGGACCTAAACAAGATTATTATGAGTTAGCTCAGCATTAACTGAAACATTTGTTACTAAACATGGGTTCCTGGAGTATCTGAAGTTGTGGTGGAAGAATGCAGCGCCTACCTTATCTTGGAGAGGAAAGACCCCAGTCTTGCTATGCTAACTTAAGATATTTTCTCTCATTGCCGCTGCATCCTGTAGCCTTACTAGCTTCAGTCATTATGATAGAGCAGTATTGGGAGACCTGGGCTGTCTTACTGAATTCTCCATGGATCATTTTTTAGCACACTGATTCCCACAGCTCCCAGGCAAGACAAGCTAAATGTGCACAATACCATAGTTTCTTTTTTCCATAGTCATCAGGGGCAAAACAATGGTAAGAAGCTGGAGGACAATCATGGCTGAGCACAGAGAGCCGAGGACTGCTTCTAGCCAACTTTGCAACCTTCCAGGGAGCATATTTGGTAAATTTAAGATCAAAGGTGGCCTCATTCTCCAGCTAGCAAGGCTTTGAAAGACACGCAAATAGTATGCTGCTTTCATGCGGAGGAGAGCACTTTGTATTCTTGACAGCGCAAGTGAAATGCTAACACAGAGAAGGCAATTATACTGATAGGACTAGTCTGGAAAATAGCACTTAGATGTGCTGGATAATGGGGAGGAGCTCCAGGAACTTTCTCATTCCCCTTTTCATAAGCAGAGAGATTATCACCATTTTTCTTCACAGTACTGAGCAGCGGGGAGGCAAATGCACTGAGCGCTGTGCATTTAAGAGCGGTATCACCAATATATCAGAAAACTGAACCCTGCTCTGTAACAGGCTTTTAATTCTGCACTGCACAAGACTATCCTATTGACTGTTACATTTATGAAAACCAAAGCAAAATAAACTCCTGACTGCTACCAGTAGTGCCTTTGTTCATGTAGATATCCCACCTATAATTTAGAGCTATGCTAGCCAAAATACATTCACATCTACTGTCCACCCCTCATTCACTCTGAACTGGCCTTATATTAATCACACCATTTCTGTGAAAACCTGCCAGTTTCACAAGAGGAACGTTTATTATTCTGTACTTTGTTTTGTTAGTCAAAAAGATAAAATTGGAGGTCTCTGACAAAAGAAAAAAAGTATTAAGGGGTCACTAAGGAAAATTTTCCATCATAGCACCCAGGTGATGAGCTGCACAGCCATCCTCACCAGCTGAATGAGCCCAAGCAGAGCTCTGCTCCAATGAATACTGAATGTACACTTGATTGGATTTATGCTCATTCATTTTAGAATAAATATAAAGCTTCATCAGATGCTATCTGTACATCCATCTTTCTCATGCCAATCGCCAGGAAGCTCGGTGTCCAGAGAGAGAAAGGAGAGGAGGAAAATCTCTCTGGCTGCAGGCAGAGTCTTACAATGAGGCTGGCAGAGGAGTTTAATGTTATTCTTCCTTCCTCTCTGCAGCAGTCCCTGCTGCTCCCTTGCTGCAGCTTTCCCCTTGCTCTAAACACCAACCTCTCTGGCAGAGGAGAGCTGGAAGGACAGCACTGCTGCACCGCGCAGAGCCTTCTGTGATACACAAGCAGCTTTCTGTGCATACGAATGCATTTTCTCAAAAGAAACTGATACGAGAGAGAAACATGCATCCTCCCGCATCATAGAAACCCCAGATGCAACCTCTGACAGAAAACTGCAATCGACAATTGCAGGAAGGTTTCCCTGAGTGGGGGCTCGGGGGTCCATGTCATCTTCTGGCCACTTTTGCCCAAGGTCAGAGATGCTGCTGCCGGCCAAGGTGCTGCCTCATGTGTTGTGCTCATATGGGGAGTAAATTCAGTGTGTCGACTACAGTTTTCTCATATTGCATTTGCAGTGCAGAAACAGAGAGGGAATTTGTCAAGCCCCCGTTGCTACAAAGCGGAGTAGCTTTTGAAACTGTACTTTGAACACAGCGAGGAAGAGAATTTGAAGAACTACTTTAATTTTTAATGATTGGGTAAATTAAATCCTCAAGTGAAGAGGACAATCGGCTTATTAGAAAAGTGGGAAGCGTAGGGGACAAAATCACAATGAATTCTCAAAAATTGGGCATTTCTGCTTGGCTTATTTTTGTGCCAGGAGAAACTTCAAGAAGAGCGGTTTCTTTTTCTAAAGGCTAATGGGGGAAAAAAGGCTAGACAAAACCCATAAATATGATCACATGAAAGGAAGGCTCATTTTCTGTTATTTGCTAGAGCTGTTCCCATTTCCTTAGCTGATCAGCAGCACTGTCTGACCTCTGGTGTCTAAAATCAGTATCAAACACTACAAGAAATCGAAGCTTCGACTCATTTCATCCAGGCTGACTGCTCTGCTTCCCAAGTTACTCTTATTTTGCCGCATTGGAGATTTCAGGCCTGCTAAAGAAATTTGGGGCTGATGTCTTTAAGCTGAACACCAACAAAGAAGTCACAGGAGGCCATGACCTGCCTTTCAACAGCAGCAAGGGAACATGCTGCACCATTGATTTTATAATGAAAAGTTTCACCTAATGTAAAAGAAATGAAAAAAGGAAAAGAAATTAATGGCTGATATAACGACGCGGAGGGCTTGGCAGCCACCTAAAAATATCTCAGATTTACAGATTTTATTAGAGGAGGGTGGAATATCTTGTAATTTCAGCCAGAGAAGGTCTGGAAGCAGAGATAGAAGGTTTCCAGATCTAAGGTCTGTTAAGACTGTGATTATTTCACATGCTGAGGGAGTGTTCAAACTAACTTTAGGGCAGGATCTTTTAGGTGCACTGGAATTAGGCCTACTGAATAATCCTTAGAATAATTCCTTAGAAAATTACAGAAGAGATGTCTGTTCTTTCTGAGGAATGAGGCACCTGTTCAGTGCATATGGTTTGGCAATGTGACTGCTCTTTTCCCATTTAATATCCATAGCCTTAAGGGTGTTTAGACCTGGGACTTTTGTTTTGGCTTATGTTTAACTGCAGACCTTTATGTATTCCACTCTAAACCTTTATTGCCTTTAATAAAAAGTTGTGAAGCTGAAGCAGAACATGAATTCATTGTATTTTCTGGAAATGCGTTTCAGTTTAGTTTTCTGGACAAAAGATTTAATGAGTGGAACCACTGCGAGGCATCAGAAAACATCTGAAAAGGTTAGTCACACTGCCTTGGGGTAAATTATTGTTGAACTGCCAGAAGGATTAAAGATGAGAGATGAGCTTTTGCACAGCAGCCAAACATGGTCAGAACCTACGTGCTTTGCAGATCTCAGGGGCTTGTCTGATCTCAGAAAGAGAGAGCAAAAGAGCCACCAAGAATTAGAGTAGCAAACTAGGAAGATGTGGTTTAAGGAAAAAAAAAATACTTGGGGCTTCCGATGTTTCAGAACTGTTGCGAACTGGAGACAGATCACAGGAGATGGATGGGTGTATGTGTTAGGGGGAGGGAGCAACGGGCACCCTAACCCTTCGGGTAGGAAATACCGTTACCGACCAACAAGTTATCCATCACTCTCTCTGGCCAGCAGGGCAGAGGGAAGTACTCAGCCCACTTTGCAGCAAAAGAGATTGCATTATGGTGGAACCTTAACTGGTACAGGATAGATGCTCCTTATTGTCCCCCTATATTGGACTGGCTGGCTAATTTGACACATAAGGCATCAGGCTTCAATGCTGCTCAAAGGCATAGACTAGCAAGTACATTCTTGCCCTCCTCAGGGGTGCTCTGACATGAACTATATCTCCCTGAGACCAGTTTGTCCCTGGCCTCCTGGAGCAGTGTGGGACAATTCCTTTGTCTGCTGGTGGCTTAAGTCCCAGTCCCAAGGCTCTGGGGTGAGAGCCTTTGTGTTCAGAGAGCATACAGGGAAAAGTTGTCATGCTAGGACCTACTTGACAAAAAGTACTTGAAAATGCAGCAAGTGATCTTACAGTTCTCTTATTTTTTGAGCATATTTGGAGGTTCTAGCAGAGGAGTGCAGCTACCATATAACCTTGATGCATGAATGGCACGTCTCTATGAGGGAAGGTTGTCCTCTTCGACTTAGCATGCAGCTTCAGGAGAGACGCACATGGAGCAGTGAGGGAGGAAGGGGACACCAGCCTAGCCAGACAGATCAGCCAAATCAATCCTGGTGATCAATGGGGTGACAGATGTTGCAGCCAGATAATCCAACACTATTTAACTTCTTCATAAGTGATCTGGATGATGGGATCGAGTGTACCCTGACAAAGTTTGCTGATGACACAAAACTGAGTGAGGAAGTGGACACTTTGGAAGGGAGAGCCACCCTACAGGAAGACCTGGATAGGCTGGAAGAGTGGGTTAACAAGAACCTTATGAAGTTCAACAATGACAAGGATAAGGTCTTGCACCTGGGAAAATATAATCCATGAGTGCAGCACAGGCTGGGATCTACCCAGTTGGGGAGCAGCTCTGTGGAAAATGACCTGGGTATCCTGGTGGACAATACGCTCAATATGAACAGTGAACAGTGTCCTGCTGTGGCAAACAAAGCCAACAGGGTGCTGGGTTGCATCAGCAAGGGCATCACCAGCAGAGATAAAGAAGTCATTATCCCACTCTACTCAGCACTTCTCAGGCTGCACCTGCAATACTGTGTTCAGTTTTGGTTGCTGCTACACAAAAAAGATGTGGGCAGGATGGAGAGGGCCCAGAGAAGGGCTACGAAGATGATCAAAGGACTGGGAAGCCTACCATATGAGGAAAGGCTGAGAGAACTGGGTTTTTTCAGCCTTGAGAAAAGAAGGCTTATGGGAGACCTTATCACCATGATTCAGTATTTAAAGGGTGGCTACAAAGAAGATGGAGACTCCTTTTTTACAAGGAGTCTCATGGAAAAGATGAGGAGCAATGGGTACAAGTTACTCCTGGGGAGATTCCGATTGGACGTAAGAGGAAAATTTTTCACAAAGAGAACAATCAGCCATTGGAATAATGTCACCGGGGAAGTGGTGGGTTCCCCATCATTGGACACTTTTAAGATTCAGCTGGGCAGGGTGCTCGGCCATCTTGTCTAGACTGTGTTGTTGCCAAGAAAGGTTGGACAAGATGATCCTTGAGGTCCCTTCCAACCTGGTATTCTATGTTTCTATGATTATTTTCAGATTTTTCTTTGAAATATAACCATCTACCTCCAACCACTGGGTGTCTCAAGCACACAAGACTTCGGTGCTCCAAAGTAGTTGTTGAAGGACTTTAGGGTGGGATCAGAATGACCTAACATTCAGTGTTTGAGACATGCAAGTCTGTAGCTGAGCAAATTGTCCTTGACAGTTTCACACTTAGTGCAGTATCTTGAGACAGTTTTATACACAGCCATTATTGCAAGCTGATGCAGGATTCCAGCGATACCTACATCTAGCAAGTCCAGGAAGTACACGTACATCGACCAACATTGCTGTATGCCTCAGTTTCCTCACATTTCTCAGCTATTAGACATCACTTTTTTGCTGATAGTATACTTTGATCAAAGTGATGGAAAGCACAAGAAAATAGAACAAGGAAAAAATAACTCATTTGATAATATAAAAGAAAATTTTTGAAGTTCAATTTTCATTTATACTTCATCCCCTGGATACAACCACAGTTGGGGCCAGGTGACCATACAATGTATGTAAATTTTAGAATGAGTCCCTTAATATTTTATTGGAAAAAAATAATAACATTTATCAAGTCATTTTTTTATTGGCAAAAAAATGCCAAACATTCATCAAGTCAGTTAATCTACTGAATCTACTCGCTTGGCATTTTTGTAAATCTCATTACAAATAAAAAGAAAGACAAGTATATTCATATATTCATGAATGACCAGTAAACTGGATGAGTAATAAATAAAAATCCATTGACTAATTTCCTTGAAAAAACATTGCATAACTCACAGGAGAATTTACCAATCAAACATTATTCAAGTAACTTAATTGCTAGGACTGTGTGAATTTTTATTTCTGCCAAAAAATTCTTGATCCAGAATTTCAGCAGTGTTTAGGGATCTAAAGAAATGTTTGGGCATCTCATGGGTTTTTCAAGGCATTAAACAGGTTAGGGACAAAACTCCCTCTGAATTCGAAATTCTAGTCCTTGAGAAATAGGTCAGTATGTGGCATCCTACTGAGGCAACCTGAAGTGATTTCCACAGTTAAAGTTACAGGAAAGTGATTATGAAATCTCGTGTGTGTGTGTGTGTCTGTGTGTGGTTAAAAATTTCTTAAACTTTCAGCATTAGGACTTAAATTTTCCATGCTTTGGTCTATGAACAAAGGCAAGAGATTTTGTTCTTTATTATGCTTTTGAGGGAAGAGGTGTTTGGAGGAAATTTGGTTTTATACTGGAAAAAATCTTCTTAGAAGCATATAAGTTATATAAGACCATCCCAGAATAGTCTCTCCTCCTGTCCCCATTTTCAATCACGTTGAAATAATTAACTCAACAACTCTCAAAATTCTCGAGCAAGATCCTGAGGTATTTGAAAATAAAAATAAAGACAAACTTGCTCAGATCATCAGTGTTATCTACAAACTCCTGGTTCACCTGAAATGGAGTCTTGGAAACTCTCAGATTGTTTTCAAAGCTGTGGGCACACACTCCTCTCCTTGTGCTCCTAACTCAAGACCTCCAGACACAAATCTCACTCTGCATGTTTGTGTACAATATTTGCACTGTTTTAAAAGCCTGAGACATACAAACATCTTGTTGAAGTGGGAATTGAAAATGTTTTAATCCTTACCATCTTCTTTAGTACGTGTGAAAATTTGTTCACTTCTCACTCCATCTCCAGCTCGTGTAAAAGCCAACACCTGAATGCTGTAGTTGGTGTATTTTTCCAGGCCATCAAGTTCTAGGGATGGCTGTGTAGTAGTGACATTCTTTATCTCTCCTAGCTCTATAGAATAAAAAAGAAATTGAATTATTGCCAAGTTCAGTCTTCTCCCAGCTATTGATACCTACCATGAAAATCTTGGGGATTAAAGAGTCTACCAGAGAAGTAATGTTTCATCATTATAAAATAGCAATGAATTACAATAAATCAAAATAAATTTCTTTGTGTCCTGAATTCTTACCATTCAAAACAGATCCAGTTTTAATTTTCAAACCTTTTTTTTTTGTGCAATTTTTTTTAAATACAGGGAAGAGATTTGAAAATTTCCACAAGTAATAAGATCTTTCATAAAGAATAGATAATAAGAAGAGATTATTGCAAAACATTCCCTAAAGCAAAAATAAGAAAGTCAATTATCTTCATAGAGACTTTCTGGTTTTGAGAAAGACCATTTCTCATAAGGAAAAACAAAAAAAGGCCCCTCTATTTTAAAATATGTAGGAAGTCCTGCTGCAAAGCACTTGATGGCAGTAATACCAGCTAACAATAGATTTAAACACAGTAAAACCAGATTTACTTGCAGAAAGATGATGCATCTCTTTTGCAGCAAGCTAAGAAGCACAAGCCATACGTCAAAAAAGCTTTAAACATATTTAGGGCAGAAAATAAAGCTGAACAAACAAAGAAAATCCATTTTTAAGCACTACATGAACATCATCTTTTTTCATCATGTTGTAGGACATCACATAGGAACTTAGACGTGCACTGATAATATTCACATAGGATCTGATCCAAAGACTGCAAGCATCACTGAAAACATTTAATTTTATGTCAGTCATGTCTACATTTTTATGTATGCTTCACATACATTTTTTATCTTCATTTTTAAATGTACAAAGGAATTGGTGGCTTATTTGCAAATATTTTTGACTCTAACAGTACCGGCAGTAACAATGGGCCCCTGGGTTACATTTCTACTCCACAGTAACAGAGGCCAGGATTTGCAAGACGACTGCATATTAGAGTGACCCATGATCGTGATGGATGAATGCAAAAGGAAGGAGACAGCTCATTGCCCTAGAGCTGTGAAAATTCAGCAGAGCAGACAGGAATAAGGGCAAGTGCATCTCAAACCTACTAGTATTTAATTTACAAGAAAGGACTGTACATAGAATTATCATCATGTGATAAATTGCAGATTAGTAAGCTATCTCATTTCTCCTTTGATCATTTCAGTCATTCTTTGCTCGGGAATCTATTTCCCTAGGAATTATGCTAAGAGTACAAAACATAAGCACAACAGAAGAGGCTGGCATGAAAATAACAAGACTTTTTCAAAAAATGCTTCCTTCTTTTGCTCTGAGCTATGGTGATGAAATGCATCCTGTCAAAAAATAAGCAATAACCTCTTAAGTAGGCAACTAGCTGAGCAAACAGATAAGCAACCGAACTAAAATAAAATAGCAGTTTTGGTCAGGTATGTTCTAGGTACATACCATCATTTTTTATAAAAGAAACCTGCTGGACTTCGTAACTGAGATGAAATTCGCTCGGGTCATTTTGGGTACTTTTGCAGATCTATGGAGTGTTACAAACCAACGGTGGAATCCTCCCCTGAGCGCCCCTCCAGTTAGCTTTGCCACGCCTGCTACTCTGTTAATGGTCTATGGAAAATGGCTTCCTTCACAAGTAGATGAAGCTTTCTTTAAGCCAAAGAGAAAAGGAAGTACCGTGCCTTCGCAGCAGAGTGTAAATGACATAAAGGCCACATAAAGCTTGTTACTTGGTAACAGCTTCATTTCTCTCACCTCCATCCAAGAGATTGGCCCAGTAGATAACCCTGAATCCTTGCAGAATCCCATTCAGGGTTTCTTTCGCCAGTGTTGACCAAGAAATAGAGATGGTTTCTGGTGATGTGGCAGTGGCTTGCACATTCCCTGGAGGGCAACTGGGCACTGAAATAAGATATTCACAATTTTAACTTGATAAATACAACTCAATGTTTACCCTTCGGCTACCCTTTCATGGCTTTCATTTCATTCTATCTTATTTCATTGCTATCCTTTCATTGCTAACCCACCACCCGTTATTTAATTAGCAGTTACACATTGTTAACAATGTAAAACCTTTATTCTTGCTACAATCCACATGTTTCTGCAAATGCAGCTGATTTCCCTGGAATGACTTTTGATGTACTGCTTCCCCACTTGCTGACTAGTCTCTTAATAGTTGTTTTTTTGGTCGCTTCCTTCGAAAGAGAAATGTGTCCTAGTACTGAAATATGCAGAATATTCTCTAAGCAATTTAAATATATTTTTTAAAGTTTGCGCCTGAATTGTAATCTTTCTGGAAAATTCTAATGTCCCTTGAAAATTGGTGGTGGGGGAAAGCAGGCACTTCTTTAAAAAATATTGGAAAAAATGTTCATGAATTGTTTTCACTGACATTTAGAAAAATTGGAAAAAGTCAGCCAAATCTAAGACATTTTATGTTGTCCATTTAGTATCAAAGCAATACATCAGTATTAGTATTTGCCACTGCTTTTAAAGCTCATGACATCTTGAATTCTGAGAGGGACGCAAAATTGAGTAACAACCAGAAAAAAACATTGCCAGGAAAAGTAAGCATGCTGAATTCTGAAGAACCGTCCCCCCGTCCCCCCCCCCAATTTATTATAATACAAAATATATGCATATGTAGGTATACTGCCTTCTGAGGTCTTGCAGTGATAGAAACATTTAGAGTAAATAAAAAACACCAGCCTTCCATGAAGCATATGCCTCAGAATCTGTAGCTCTTGAGAATTTTAGATATGTGCTACTCCCTTTCCCCCATGTAAAAAGTCAGATTCCTAGCTGGCACTGACTTCAGTACACTGTTGCCAATTTATAGTAGCTGAAAATCTGACCCATACTGTCCTTTAGGATTATTCTTTGCTTTTATACTCCTCTGAAATATTTGGCCTCTTTTTGGATATAGAATCATTCTCTTTTTCCACTAGAGGACTCCCTCTCATTGTTTGAGAAGTACTTTTTATGTAGTTAGAAAAAAAAAATATCTAAATTGTTCCTTAGATTAGATGTGTTGAATTTTGTCTGAAATAACAATGATTTTTCTCCCATTAGTTTGGATATCCTTGGAAAAAAAACACATCTCTTTTTATTCTGGCAAGATAAGGCATTATGCAGTACGAGAGCTCTAGGTTTCACAGCAGATTCATTTGAAAACAAAAGAAAGCCAATAAAATTAATAGTATCACTTCATCTTTCAGAGTTTTACTTCTTAGCACCTCAAAACTATGACGAGATCACCATGAAGCTATGATGAGATCACAAAATTTGCAAATATGTAAACACCAGAGAAATAGGCTTCTTAATGAAAGCCATGGTCTTGCTCAATATCATTCACAGCAGGATATATCACATTAGTAGGGTTATCTTTATTTACCTGGATGATTCTGCATCTCTTGCAATGAAAATTGTACATGCGCATTGTCCAGTCTCTTCCCATCCAGCTGTCTGCTGTATCTAACACCTGTAAAGTCTGATATCCTATTACCCCCACTACAATAATCACTAATTGAGCAATAAATGTAACAAGGTCAAACAAAATACAGAAATAATAATATGTCCCAAGATAGCTGTTTGCCTGGGACTTACCATCCTCAAGAGTAGTGGTGATGATTTCCTGAGAAGAAGGTCCTATTCCAGCCCGGTTACAAGCCTGGACTACCATGCCATACTGCGTGAATTTTTTCAGGTTATTCAGCGTATAAACTTCACTGTCCCCTGTGGTATCAATACTGATGATGTTAAACTGGAAATTGCCCCCTGCACTGTACTCCCGATAACCTATCTGGTATCCACGAATGATTCCATTTTGTAGGTGCTTCTTTGGAGCCTAAACGGAAAATGAAAGATTACACATTAAGTTCATGTCTCCTAAGTCAAGTTTGCCCTTAAAATTTTTGAAATATACACAAAGACAACATTTTTTTCCTATCAAATGCAGATCTATTTCTAGGAAACAATTCAAGAATACTCCCTGCACAGGAAATAGTGACTTTTTACCATGATATATAAATTTCAGGTGCAGTTTGCTCTAATTTGTGCATTCCTTTGCTAAAAGAAAGACCTTTAAATGGTTCATACACAGAAAAAGCTGATAAGGAGATATTCTTGAGTTATAATTTGAATTTATAATGTTTTGTTCTCTTATCAGGTGAATCAATCAAAGTTGAGTTGATAAGGGTATATTTGCATTACAGGCCTACCATTCACTACTAATTGTGTTTTTGCCAGAAGCCCCTACCATTCACTCACTAAATCTTTAGTAAAGCATTTATCGATCTGTTGAAGGCAGTCACGTAAGTTTATTCAGCTAGCTGCATTAGGAAGATTTTACGCTGTGCTTTGAAATGCGCTTCTGTTCATTCAGTGTGTAGTGTGGAAAGATGATTAGATAATGAATGCTGAAGGCAATAATGAATTGGAAAGCAGGGATTTGCATACTGAATAGCTACTAAAACAAGGTGTAGAATATCTGGCATTCAAGAATAGGGACAGTACAATATTGTTGGCCATAATTATGTACCGTATTTCACAGTTACAGTGCAAGATTCCCTGTACCTGACTAGTGGAAATCATTTCTTTACTCTGCAATATAAAATGTAGTGTAGAGTAAAACAAGGATTGGCAACTCAGGGAAAAAAGCCTGTTATTGACAGAAATACCTATTAAAATTCCATTTGAATAGTATTGGACTAATTTCAATGTGATAATATTCCTGTCTGATTTTCTGCGTGTATGAGGTATAATTAGTATAAAGACACAATTTATAATCCATGACAAAAAGCTCTTTCAAATCCTCCAAACCTCTTTCAAATTCCCACCAGATGCCCATGAGCTCATCCGTTCCACTGACCCATAAAAAAGGTCTTTGTGACGTAGTTTATCGGCAATGAGTTAAGCCGGCAGAGGCAGCAGTTTCTGTTCTTACTATATCCCATTAAATCTACTGAGGAACACATTCTCAAGAAGAATACTCTTTTCTGCCACAGGACCTGTCTGTTTCAGCGAGTTTATAGTCCACTGGACTAAAGTCTCACTGGAGCTAACAAAACCAGCATGGGATTTGCTTTTCATCCACTAGCAGCAAATTATTTCTCCGGCAAAAGCCAGCACCCTCTCCATATTTAAGATGTATCACTGGATGGATCTGACTGGTTGAATTATCTCTTCAGATGCTTTCTTTTTATCCCTCCTGCCTTCAGAAATGGAAACAAAACTTGAAGCAAGGATATCATTTCCACTGCACTACTTCAGTTCCTCTGGTACTAACAAGCTCTCTGCAAGCATGAAGCTGTCTATTTGGATGTAGACAACCGAATTAGGAGATTCAGGTCTTAAGCATCTTGTAAGACACACTGCAAGGATTTGAACTGTGTTTTTGGAATCTGAGAGTATAATTGTTTCCAGTTTGAATGTTTCTGTGTTTTGTTGTCAAAAAAAAACCCAATTTCTTTAGAAACCTGTAGGTCTTTTATTATCAAAACATTTTGTTTGCAAGTGCATTACCTATTCTGAAAAACTCCACGGTTTCATGATCTTTAAATGATTGCAACAGGTGCTTTTTTAAGCTGGACTGTGGGGTGGAAACTAAGGTCATTTTTTTTTTTTTTTGAGATTCAGATATCTTCAAAAGATAAAGCTGTTTCTTTCCATCTGAGAAGAAAATAGTTTTATCACATTTAAATAATTAAACATTTCAGGGTGAATTGTTCCACTAGTTGATGGATTTCAAGTTCTCTCCTAGTTATAGGCTGGAATATACCCAAGAGTTACCGCAGGTGGCTTTTGCACGGAAGTTATTGTGACAAGCACACATTGCACATTGAAATCACAAGCAACGTGCATAAAACACATACACCACCTAATGTAATGCATTTATTGTTTTGTGAATGGCACACACTGCCTACTGCCACATACAGCACACATTAAGATGCTCTATGTACGTCCACTGTGTATCATAAGGCATGCACTGTATACCAAGAAAAAGTGAGCATTCACCTTGTACATAATAGATTACAGAAGCGTATAGCACATATATTGGAACACATATGTCGTGCTGTAAAACAGATGGAACATAACAATAAAACTGAATCATACATTTACTATGCATTGAAATGTTCTCAGAGCAGGGCTATAGCCAGAATAGCCTCTTCACTGGGAATTCTGCAATTATGTATTTTCTCATTTTGAACTGGAATAAAATGGCAAATTTTGCAGTTTTCATGAACATCTTTATAATTGGTTTAGGTCAAGGGATTTTTTTCTTTAAATAAGATATCGACTTTTTACTTTTTTTTTTTCCACTTTGAAACATTATACAAGATAAACTAAGCTCAAAGTGACTTCAGAACAAACCATTGAAATGTTCTGCCCCATAAAAATTCAAATATTCCTTGTTAGTACTATCTAAATGCTTCATTTTGGATTGACTTTTGCACAAATAAATCATATTTGATATATACGCTTTCTTGTGTATAGACACATTTTTTTGGTAGAAAATTCAGTGAAGCACCAGTTGTCCATGACTAAGTGTTCATGGTGAAAAATACTGTTAACTTTGTCAGTAGTCATAGAACATTAAGAAAAAGTAAGTTTCAGTCCATGATCTTACTGTTTATCTTATAAAAACCAATATTTGTAAAATAGGGTATCAATGTCTTTTGTAAAGCATGACATTTTATAGTTGTGTGCATGTGTATATGCATAATGAGGAGAAGGAATATTTCCCATCCCTAAATTTAGTGGGTTTGTTTACCTTGTAAATTACTACAAGAAAAAATAATGAATATTTTCATGCTCTTTTCTAAATGAGAATTTCTGTTTCATTCCCATTCTCTCTGCACCATTTTAAACTACCAAAAAATGCTGAGTATTATTTAAAAACTCAATCTGAAACCCAGTGTTCTATGTGGACATATAGAAAGGGGATTAAATAGATCACAGACCTATAAAGCTTTGCTTAACTAGGCTTTTCTAAAAGTGGGCTAAGAGAAACTTTAAAGGAAGATTAATGACTGCAGCAAGCTGCAGAAATAGAACTTAATACAAGATGAAAGATAATTGATGTGTTATCCTCTGGTCCTTTTGCTGTTATTGACACAGTCTGTATTTAAATGAGGTCTGCCAACTTTAAATATAACTATGGTTCTCAACACAATCCCTTTCATAATGTCATCATAGACTTTCATGGCAAAAGCTCCACATGCCTCCAAAATAAAAACGACCAGGTTATTACTGAGTTTATTTTCTTCCTTTTTTTTTTTGCCTCCATGACAATATAGGATTGATTTCATGGGGTATTTCTTTATTCTGAAGTATTTTGTATTGCACAATGCAATGAGTGCCTTCTGCACAGCAGTGCATTGTAAGGACCTACCCAAAAGTCAGGATGCAGCATGGGACTAAACTATAGTATGTATGTGGGACCATCTTAAAGTACCTTTTTGAGTAATGGACTAAAACTGCTCTGGCCAGGAGACAACTGCAATAATTCAAGGGAAGTAAATGGCTCACTCCTGATTTGGGACTTTTTAATTAGGGGGACTTCTTAATCATCTGTTACAAATTCTCATTCAGAAAATAATTCTTCTCGTAAAGGTAGGACTACACAAGCACTAAGCTTTCAGGAAGGCAGCTCATTTTCTTCACCTTTGTCTGCAAAGGCGCTTTGAGGTCAAGGAAAACTAGGTTTCAGCTATGTCCAGCACCACAGAGAAACTTAGCACCCATCAGATGAGCTAACCTACCAGCAGATAAAGCAATGGCCGCAAATCAAGGCAAAGAGTTTTCAAGCTCAGCACACAGGGGCTTGACAGCACAAAGATCACAATGAACAGAATTCCAGTGAAGTGCCAGTGGTGCCTTTTGCTGTCCATCCTTTCACAGGCAGACCTCCAGAGTTTCTGCTGCCTGCAAAACAGCACCTCATGGGGTCTTGTGGTACGATGGGGCCATAGGCTACCTCTGGCTGGAGTCAGCAGCACCTTCCTAGCACTTTGCTAGAGGACACTGCTATAGTGCCTCTCATACTGCTTGACCATATCAGATAGTGCTGGTTGGTCAATAAATTAAAAGATTTAACAGATTTGATAGAGACTGGGCCTACAGGAATAGTGTCTTGAAGGTTCACAGGAGACTGGGTTCACAGGAGACTGGGTGCGCAGTCTGGCAGTGCAGTCCACAGCAAACTCCAAATGTCTAGCCAGCATCTGCACAGCGTGTGGCACCAGGTTCACGTGGTGGTGCGCAGTTCTGGGAGCATGGACGCACCTTTCCTGATCTGGATATATGCTGCATGGGTACAGGCAGGCATTTCCAAGGTCACAGGTAGCTCACAACTTAAGCTCGCTCCAATTGTGAAAATCAGTCTCTACACTCAGCTCACGAGACTTTCCAGGGCAATGGAGTATATATTCAATATGTAGCTAGTTTCTGTGATTTTTTTGCTATATTAGATACTGATCATTAATCGATAAGTATTTACAAATCAAATTCCAAACACGATCTTGAGAATACGACTCCAGCTGCCCATTTGATATGCTTCTACTCCCCAGGCAATACCGACAGATCAGGACACTAAGTTGCACCTGAACTGTGCTGGAAGTATAAATTGAACCATATTTTAGTCAATGTTATTGAAATGAAGGTGTGGGAATTTTGTTTGTCCTGTAGCTGCCTGCACACATCTGCATCTATAAAATTTAATGGCAAATCTTCAGAATCACAAATGGCAGCTATAAACTCCAGCAGTGAACCAATGGTGTCTATCTTCTCTTGTTGCTTTTGAAAATATCCCCCAAAGTGAACTTTAAAAAAGCAAGCAAAGCCTTTCAATCTGCCTACCCGCACATCCATAAAAAGCTCATGCATAGAAGCTTAGAGGTTATAGTTGACAGTCACACTTCTTGAGTGCTTTAAAATGAAACAACCCATTAAGCATTTATTTCAGTTGTTGAGAATCACTGTATACTCCGCACTGCTTCAGTACCTACTTTCCTTGCTCTACTGACTGTATGTTGCATTTAAATCCATGCTTCATGTATCCATTTTGTAAGTACCTTGTTGTGTTTCACTTCAACCACCGGGTAAGCCTGTGGCTAGTGACCATATGCCTTTTGTTTTTGGAAACCATTTGATGAAAACCAACAGTGATAAAAATTTAAGATGTGTACGAGATCCAAGAATTGGCACTATATTTGTGACCTGTGCATCAGAAGTCTGATAAAGACAACTGATTTTGAAGCTTAATACTGAAATGTCTCATTGAAACAGAATTTTTAATGCACCATTTTTAAAACACCATTGAACTACTCAAAAAACCTTGCCAGCTGAGGTCCCTCTGTACTAGTTGGACGTATCAGTAGTTATATGTCCATCTGCACTGTATGGAGACTGTGCACTGTAGAAACCTGTCTTTTCAGGAACAAACTCAAAACTAACACAGGATTGTGCTGGATATTTATTTTATAAATAAATAAAAAAATGAATAAGCAGCCCACAGTTATTTATATGGTAAACAAGTAGCATCTCACTGTTACTATCCTGACTTTCTGGATGTTCCATATCATGGGGCAAAACACACATTATACGCATTTGCAGGAGCAATTAACATCACTATAGAGATTAATGACTATTATGCTACTATCCTACTCCAGTACTTAATACTACATATTTCAGAATCTTAAGTATATGGAATTATCAATACAATTTGGAAACTGCCATGCATATTGAGATTACACTACTGCAATTATATAGCTTTATCCTGTCCACTACAATGTACAAGTAGAATATAGCACAAAACCATTTAAAACATGGTTTAAGTACCTCTGATATCATACCAAAAGTATTTAAAACATTCTGTGGTTGTCAAAAAAATGGGAAAAATCTAGAAAAAATGAATTGAGTCACAAGAGATGCCAGATTTTTAAATAATATCCATTGCTGATATTTTTTAATCAGTTGCTCTGATTCATCAATTCTCATAGGCTATACTGAGACACTATATTGCTCTCTCTGTGCAGACATGCCTTCAGTAAGGCTTTGTCCCAAAGTCCATTTCAATGGGAAAAAAATCCCACTGTCTCTAATGGTTTGGGGAAATTTTCCCCCAAACCACAGTGAAATTATGTGAGTGCTCATTTTCGAAGCACACAGCCTTATCTCTGTCAATAGCTCATGAAGAAAGTCAGAAATGTTATTGCCATCAGTACAGGTAAGCAGCAGCTGCTGCTATTACTCTCCAATGGAAGGTTCTTTCTTTGCATAATGCATATATGCCAATGTATGATTTGTTGGCAAAGGTATCTGCAAAGTCTCTCCCAAATAAAGTAACTGATCCACCGTTGTTACAATATTCCCATCAACGGAACCTATCTGAATGCATAAAAATACTGTTAGAGTCTATATTCTTGGCTGCATGTATTTACCTTCCAGGTGACCCTAATGCTTTGTGAAGATATAGGCTCAAGTTGGACATCCTGAGGTGGACCATCGGGAGCTGCAAAGAGAGGAGAGAGATGAGTCAAAAACTGGTCCTCACAGCACACAGCATTCAGCACTTCACATGGCATGTCACCAATTTAACAGACCAGCATTCCAAAGATTTGGACAGAGTCAATGTCATATAGAAAACTGAAGATACCACTTCATCAAAAAAAAGCAGAGCCTAGCATCTTCCTTATTCGGATGTCATCTCTGGCCAACAGTGAAATACAACATGTCAAGACATAGCAACCTGGCAAATAAAATAAGAGTGAATAATAGTGACTTTTCTTGTTTAGTGATACACTCACAATGCTGTTTCTGTTTTATAAATAGGCAAGACATATTTTCAGCAGTCAGAACACTGTAGGTGATAGAAAGGCAGCAGAACCCATTTGAAAGCAGGCGAGCAGGAGCTCCTCAGCTGGCCTTCGTGATGTCACAAACTTTCCAGTGGGATCTCCTTTGATCACAAGAGACTAAGCACATTCAGTCAAATATCAAATATTTTACACACAAAAACCTGCACACTTTACCCTCTACTCCTCCCCATTGTAAGTATCCCAGCCTGGAAAACAGGCAAAAAATAACTGCCAGATAGCAAACGCACAATGCAGCTCCTGCCTGAGTCAGGAGGAGTTTTATTTACTATTGACAGGCTGCCAAGGATATACACGATGCTTTAAAGGCAAATAAAAAAAGAAGGCCCTGAGTCTAGGGGATCCTACCTGTCAGCTGGGCAGATACAAAGCAGATCAAGAATTGGCTGGGATTGAACAGAGAGGTGTGAAGTAAATTGCTTGCTCAGCGAGGTAAATCATTGTGAAAGAAAGATCTGAAGAAAGGAAGAGAGTAATCTCAAGCTGCTGTAGAGGGTTCCCTTGATGCAGAATATGGCCTCAGTAAAAGGTATTAAATTAAGTTTAATTGCGTGACAAAGGAAGTAAAGCAATAAAAAGGGTGAGATGGGGCTGTTAGAGGTGGAGCAGCAGTAAATGACAGCTGCAGTGAAAGGAATCAGAACATTTTGCTTTAACTGATAAAAGCAGAGAGAGTCAGAATACAGCCTATAATATGTTTAAGTTATTAAATATGTCCTATTCTGGGCCATTCTTGACTGTCCTTCACATGGGAAATTTCCAAAGGTTGAAAGAACTTTATTTCCATTCCCCTTGCATTAACGTACAGGAAGGAGAAGAGGAAAAAATCCGCTGGCAAAAATGAAGTCTCTATGAATTTTTTAAAGCCTTTCCTTGATTCTGTCCCCCTGTTAACAAACATGAATACCATTTGTCCCGGGTACATTATAATGTAGTGGAATTTGAGCAAAGCATTTCATCCTAAAAATGGGTTTTAAAATGTGCTCCTTAAATTCTTAACTTTTCCTTGAAAGACTTCAACATTTTTTACAGAACCGAGTAGTTAACTGTTTCCAGCATACCATGGTGAAATGCTAATTAAGAAGTAATTTATTTTACGTACTTTATCTCATACGGAGTTTGTGACAAAGACATAAAGAAAACCCAGATATCCCAGCTTCCTCTATTGATTTTAAACTACGGCCATAATGTTGGGGTTTTTGGTTTGGTTTTTTTTTTTTGTTTTGTTTTTTTTTTTGTTGTTTTTTTCTGACAAGCGTTAGTGCAAGTGTGCACTTGCAGTCTGTTTTCCAATACAGGAGCTAATTGCGGTTGTATGGAGGGAAAGATTTGGTCTCTGAGCTTTGAAATCACGCCATTCTTGGCTATCCTTTTGCCACAGAGACCCTTTACAGCGTTCTTTCTAATAGCTAGTGCTGGCCAACTCAGGTCACTGTAATATTAAATACGCAATCTGTGCCCCCTTGCCAATAGCATGGTTTGAGATGTTCAGTTTTTATATTGTCTTCCTTGGACCTTTATTTTGCTCCCTTCTCATTACCTTCTCTCTCATTCCCTGCACCCATGCTGTTCTCCCCTTCCTATTGTAAAAGCAGAGAACAGAAGTAAACAGTGATCAAAAAATGATGCACTCGTACATTGCACACCACCTGAAATCAAACCCCAGGAGACAAACATCACATACTCTGCCTAAGCCTGACCTCCTCTCTTCCAATTGTTCCCTAGGTAGATCAGTGACTTTTGAATACAGTTCCACACTGCTGGTCTTCTTCTCCAAATAGACGGCTCATTAAAAGACAGTGATAAAAGGATCAATTATTCTGAAACTTGGTTACAAAGAGCTGAATAAAATGTGATGTTAAGGTTCCACCCTGTTCACGGGAAAGCTGTTTTTTTTTATTTCAAGGCCAGCTGCCGATCCTGACAACTTAAATATCAGTCAGGAAAAACTCAGCAAGTAAGAAATATTCCAAGCATGGGTGAATAAGAGAGAAAGAGAGAGTAGATCCAAGAATCACCCCTCTACTTTGAGGTATATGCACAATGAAGGTTGGGCATTCTGGGGACACAGATGATGCTGATCAGAAGAATGGATAGATTGTTTCCTCTAGGGATTTCACATTTTCATTGAACAAAGGGAGAGAAAATCCCTGATCAAATGACAAATATTTTGCAAACAAACTATTCACCATTGATAAAGATGTTCACTGAAGGCTGATAGAAATGTGAATACTCTTAATTCCTTTCCTTTCACTAGGATGAAAAAGACACCTGATAAAAAAAGAAATACAGCTCATGTCTCCTGCTTGCTCTGCTTTGTGCTGTGAATGCTTGTGTCCTGTTCTTATTCAAAACTCCCTCAGAACCAAAACCACGTTCTCCTGACAAGGGGTATATTTTCACTGCAGTAAATTCACCCACAGAGAAAATGAGTGGGAATTACACAGTTGTATTCACATAAACTGAACTGAAAATTGGTCACCGAGTGTTTAAAGTCTAGACCAACATGAATCTCGAAAAAGAAGTAGGGTTTTCACTGCCAGGACACTGTCACCCAGATACTTGCATTACGGTTTTCATCTCAAAATCCCCAAAGAATGAAGCATTGTTGACTTAACATAAGATATCAGGAAAAATAAAATTAGCAAGATAAAAATATGTTTTCAAATACAAATGAGTAAGCTCCTGTCTGGTCCAGACTTTTTGGAGTAACTCCACACAGTTTCAGTGGACTAAGGATGTTGGAGTTGCTTGGATTACTCTCAACTGTACACCTTTGTACATTGTATATAATTGCAATGTATACCTGGCAGAAGTATTTATGGCCATTCAACATTTTCATTCCCAATTGCTGAAATAGAAAGCCATAGCCCTCCACTTTTCACCCGTAAGTCTTTTTCACTGTCACCTGTAACATGTAGGCCTTGGGACATTGTAGCATGCACAATGTTGTGCTGTCCTTATTCATATGCCACTTCTGCTAGCCCTGAGAAAGAAAAATAAGATGGCACTTGAAGGCAGCAATTTGAGCACAAAAAAGAGTGGCTCCAGCCATCAAAGTTAAAAGGCCCACATAGCAGAAACCTGTAGTGATGTAAAGTACATGGAAACAAAGAACAGGGGGATGACACTAACTAATGACAGCCAACGAACTTGTACAGTAATCAGAAAACTAAATGGTGAGTGGGGTAGCAGATGGAATACCAAAGGAAGATACGATTCATGTAGACCAATGTTCTCAAATGGGGGTAGCTTAAATTAGTTACCTATACTAATACCTGATCATCTAAGGAAAGCCACAAGACCCATAGGGGAGGAACCACCACTAAAAATAGGATGTTGTTGATGGAGTTGCCTAACTGTAGATACAGGCATTGTATTTCCAGTACCCCAGGCTGAAAATTTGGAGCACAATGTCTTCTTTGACCACTAGATGCCACTGAACGGCTTTAATTGCAGGCTTGCGCAATGAAGTTGCAAAAGTCACAATGTTTTATGGGAACAATTCAGTATTTCTTTTGATGCAGCTGCAGCAACATAAGCAGCATTTCAAGTAAAGATTCCTCACGTCAAAGAGCAATAATTCCCAGCACAATTTAGATGCTACAAAACCAGAGCATACCTGCTTCATCAGTAGTGATGGTGAGCTCATTGCTGGCCTCACTCTTGCCGATGCGATTCTTGGCATACATGCGAATGTTGTAAGTTGAGGAAGGGTGGAGGTCAATGATAGTGGCTTGGTTTAGCTGAGGGGAAACATCTTTGGTTCTCTGAACAGAATCCCAAGAGTCTATTTAATAAGAGATTAAAACAAAACAGAAAAATAAAAGATTATGTTAATGTCACTAACACAAGCATGCAGTTAAACCATCTCACAGCATGGGATACTGCCATTGCTGAATTAACCCAGATAAAGCCTCACTCAGGGAGAAGGTTGGTTGTGCTCCAAAAAGGGGGGAAAGGGAGTTAATAAACAGGAATGGAGGGCTCTTAGACTAGCAGAGATCAAACAGAAAGTTTGACCTCAGCCTCCAGGAACTCAGGCCATAGGTGAACAGTGGGCACAAGCTTGGAGTACTTAGACACGGGGCTCAGCATCCTCCAGCACTGATGCTATTGCCCTGACTCACATTAGGCTACAGGAGCAGTTTAATACAAGGGGAACATAGAACCCCCTTAGCTGTTTGCATGTATCTGTAAAAGGAGTAGTACATTGTTATTAGTCATGCTTACTGTTCATCTGCCTGTTATGTTTTTAATAAATTCTCCAGCCATAAAATAGGACAAAGGATGGAAACTGGCTAAACACAGTAACCCCTCCTTTTCATCCAAGCATTCAATTGCTGCAAACAAAATAATACAAACTATCTGTTTAAAGCATCTTGATGTCTTTTATGAGTTGCCATCCTTCATTTCTTTCTTACTGCAGGCGATGTTCCTCCTTTAACCTCTGCAGCATCCTATGGGGGATGTCACTGAAGGCTCTACAGGAGTGTTTTACAGTGTGGGTCACTGTAGACAGGATCACGGAAGGCTCAGCAGATAAGAAAGGCTAGTTTAAAAATAGAAGGCTCACTCAGATACAAAATATTTGCACATACTGTGTCAATTCTTTTATATGAGCTTGCTAAAGACACACAAGTTATCACAATGCCATCTGCAGCTTGGCTGGGTACAGGGACTGTTTGCTTGTCCTGTGGCTTCTTTTACCCAGAAAACATTTAGGAATCAGATATTTAATTGCTAACCAAATTCTCTTGAATATATTTTACCTTGGTAACTGAGTGTGTCACAGCTTCCTCTGTAGGATGCTTTCAGAAGCTCTAAAGGAGTTACCTACAGGCAGCGCAGTTACAACTTGCTTTCAGTTTGCTACAACTTCACAGAATTTCTTAAACTTCACAGAATTTTAACCAGCAGTTAAAATTCAGTTACACTCCATTGTGTTAAATTTTATACAAGCACAGAAGGAGACTCTCTCTGTTCCAGTGTACCATGCCAACAGAAATTTAAAAAAAAATACCTGCTTGGTATGGAGAATGTGTTAAATTTCACCTGATGAGGATTTATTTTAATGTAGGCCGTATATTATCAAATTGCTTAAGCTTTTACTTGGTTATTTGAAATACTGACCTCTGAGCGGTAGGACTCTGTAGTACACATTAACTGCTGAAATAAAATAAACAATTTTGAAAAATTCTTGTGACTCTCAGTACATTGAGTAATGACATATCACGGAGGAAGAGAGAGATGAAAACTCAGCCTTCTGTATTTCTACATGTAGGTGTCCAGTGTTTATTTATGATTAATGCACGGACTTCAGGAGTTTATTTTATTACAGGCATCCCCTTTTTGAAGGGGAAAACAAACCAGCAAAAGCAATACCTCCAAACCAACTCAGTCCAGAGAGAAATTAATCAATTTTTCTCCAAAACTGTTTCTAGTTTTGAAAAATTTAAGTCTTCTTCTGGCAAACCCTAAACATATTTGCTCACATCCACATGGTAAGTAATTGAGTGAGGTATTAAGGTTGATTATTGGCTCTTCTGGTTTTTATTGTTCTTCCAGAGAGGTCTAAAATCTACTTACATAGAAAGACTGAACAAGCACGAAAAACAAGCAACAATGCGCTACCAAAAAAAAAAAAAAGAAAGTTAAAAGAAAGAGTGGAATTTTTAACATATTCTTTATTCCACTCATAAAATGTTACACCCAGGTACTTCTCAGTGCTATATAAAATGCACGCTGACACAATGACGTATGAAAAATTTATAGTCTTACGAAAACCAGCAGCTTTCCACCCATTCCTAAAATAAAGGCTGAAGCTTTGGGATTACTCTGCGGAAGACAATTAGGGCCCGTTTGCTCTTCGAGGCTGATTTCGGGGGAGCGGCTGCCAGCTCCCAGGCCCGGCCCGGCGCTGCCACCAGGTGGCCACTTCCAGTACTGCACCCATCTGCCCGGCCCGGCTGCTCCCCTGGCAGATTTTGGGGGGGAACCCCCCGGTCTGGGAAAGCATCTGCGTCCTGAAGGATGCTCCGTTCGCACGTGAGCACAAGAAAGCGCCAAGCACAGTCCTATCCCTTCAGATAAGGACTTAAGCGGAACTGATGGTCAGTTTGCCCCTCAGCTTTCCCTAACGGCATCAAAAATAAAAATGGTAAGGAGACAGGCACAAAGAAGGACCCACATACCTGTTCCTATCTTCAAACCTATTTGTACACCTTCGATGGAAAAGTCTGATGGCTGCACATCAGTGGTTTCAATGAAGGGCCAGGTCTGAGTGTCATGGGTACATTTCTGTACAGACAGGCGTTGTATCCAAGTACTGACACAGCCTGAACTGCTGACCTATTCGTATTGCCCCTGCATGGCAACCGGACCCTACAGATGCCACCTACCCATGTGACAGGCAACTCCAAGTTCCTTCGAGAGGGTAACTATTGTGTCTTTTTTGTCTGATGGCACGGCAGGGGTAGACAGGCTATGTGAGGGCAGCACCATATAGCGAAGTCCGTGCATGATGTGTGGTCACCTGCACGTTCTCTGCAATGGAAAAGTTCTGCAGTTTTCCTTCTTTCCTTCTGAAGGAGTTTGGAAATCCTTCTTCAAAAGTCTAGATGATGCACCCTGCTGTAAACTCATTTCTGAGTCCTCAGGACAAGCAACATAGGTGGAAAATTCTCACTAAACACAACTGTGCAGTTTACAGCTTTACTTTGGCCTTGGCAGGCTGTTCCCTGAGCTTACCATCTGGATTGTGAACGTTTTACCTGAAAACTGTGAGAAGTTTTCTTAATTCCCTCTTCTTTGTTCTTACTTCCCCCAACCACCGTGTGCAAGTTCTTCGTAACTATCATTGGCATTTCATCTTCTCGATGATTTAATTAATGACAAAAATTGTGTGCAAGAATCCAAAAACCTGATCCTAGTTTCTCCAAACATTCAGTCTCAGATTCTAAAAAATGACATTTCTGTTGTTTGCAGTGAGATGGTAATAATCTGCTCTTTTTAGGACATGACCTCCAGTATTTGTCTTCATACACAGGCAAAGAAATACTTTCTCCAGCACCAATTCTGCCACCCCCTATTTTTAATTTCTTTCAATTTTTTAACCTTTTTCACTATGTTGTGTCTTGATGTTTTCACCCAACCTGATGGTGCTTCATTTGTTGTCTTGCTATTGATTTATCATGTCATATTACAGAGACATAATTTTGCAATGCATGTTCAGAGTGATTACCACTTAATCTTTGCCTGCATTCTGCACTATCACTTGAAAATGCTGAACTAAATCTATCAAAAATGTTTCAGAGCTCTGAAGTCCCTTTCCACCGCTGCTTTAATCAAAGGAAAGGCGCTCAATTTTCCTCGATGGGGTTACGCTGAATTACATGATTCAGAAATACAAGTGATGTTTCAGGGTAAGAAAGGAGCGTATCAGGCAAGAATGACTTTCAAATACTGTTCTGGGGCTGGTGGGTGGTTGGAAAGAAAGGAAAAGAATCAAAAAGAAAACAAAGCCCAGAGACCTTTAGGTATACATGTCCCTTGAAGGCATCCTTGCCTACTCGACATCTCCAAAGCTGTGCTTCCTGACCACAGCCTCAGTGGGGAATTATTACTTGTAATCTTTCAGGTACCATGCTCACCTGTACATTATCAGTTTCATTTACAAGGCCAATGCAAAAAACAGTGACTGATGATCTAACACTCTTGAAAATATTTTATCTAGTAATAGAAGCATCACACTATTTTTGCCTAAATAAAGCACAACGGAAAATCACAATGTAGACAAATGGAAAATGGTAAAGATGAATAGATTTTTTAAAAAAAATTTGGAAAATTTTAGAATTTTATGAACAAGTACATTTTTACATCTCAGAACTAAAGGGAGAAGACTATAAATGTACTGTAGTTGCTTCGATCAACAGAATGTTTCACTGTTAAGCACACATAGAGTATTCCTATGTGCGACTACGCTATTTGTAAGGACTACGTCACCTTACAAATAGCACAACAAATAGTGCAACAAACTCCAACATAAACCAGTACAATATAATTTCCCAGTGTCTTTTTAATCATATTTAAAATGTGTAAACAGTGTCCCATTGCAATTTCCTATCTAGTCCCTTCTCAAAGCCTGACTCAGGGAGAGTGCTTACGAATGTGCCTAATTTTAAGTATGATCTCACACCACAAACATAGTTCTAATGGACCTTGAACATTTTTAGATTTCAATAGACAGTGCACAGTCAATAGCAGTATTTTCCTGACTTAGGGTGTTGTATTTCTTTTTAACCATTTACCTCGTTTGTCTTATTAGATGTTCATTGATGTGACTATGGTGACCTAGTAGAAAGATATCTGCTCCCATTGGCCTGGCCATACGTGCCACTGGTTTTGTCTTTTGGACTATTTCAAGTATGTTACTGAAAACTCTGCATGGTGCTTCAGCAAACTACCACATAGCTTTCTTCGTCTAGAAATTCTTATAACTACCCTTTTTCACTGCAGCCTTTCCAGGGAAGATGCCATGTATGCATATATCAATAGAAAATAACTTCTAAAAATCAGCACAACAGGAAAAGGTAATTTATAAAGGCAGGTATTTTTCTATAGGAAAAAATAGAAAATGAAAAGAAAATCCAAATGGAGAAAAGATAAAAACAGGGACCAAGAATCAGCTAGCAAAACCATCATACCAGCTGTCATCTAGAATGGCTTGTTTTACAACAAAATTTGTCCCCCTTACGTGTAGGTTTGTCTGGCAAAAGGGAAAAGCAGCAATTGCTAACCTTAACATCCTTACCTCAAAAAAAAAAAAAAAAAGACAACAAATGAAGATAAATCTTACTGTGGAAGATTAAATAAACCATGGTAAAAATTTCCATTAGGCAGTTTAAATTTATGAATTATCTTTTACTATACAAATTCAGTGATGAATGAGTAGTGATGGAGATTACCTCAGAGGAAGATTATTTCTTACCCGACTTGTTCTTGCACTCGATATCGTAGCCGGTGATCGGGCTGTTTCCATCAAATCCCATGGTCCATCTGAGGGCAATACTGCGTGCTCTCACCTCTCGGATTTCTATTTCAGGAGGGTCGGGGGGCTCTGAGTAAACACACACACAGAGTTTTAGTCAGAAGAAAGCCCGTACTCATAACAAGGTAACAGTAATGAGTGTGGCACTGGCATAGCTTATTGGTGGTAAGCTCTCATGGCATTTTCTCCAGTCACTCATTAGTACCCTGAGCCAGTTAAACACCTACTGAAGAATACTTAACAGAAGGAGAAGTGGCCTTTCTACTAGGAGTCACTGATGTAATCTTGAATACTGACTTCTGTTTAACCTTCTTACATGCAACAAAGAGTTGCATTTCCTTAAAAGCATTCCAGATTGAACTACTCATGTTAGAAAAGATTTTTGCCTTGAACACCACGTTTCACTGATACTTCTACAGTTTTTACACAAAAGGTGGTGGTAGAAATATGAATACTAAACTTAAAAGCGCTAAATTTGGTGGGGGAGGGAGTAACATTTTTATCTCTTTGAGTATGTTTCAAAGTCTTTATTTAATAAAAGAATAATTTGATAAGAGTTTAAAATTACACTAAAGCCCCTTTCTGCCTCTAGAGGTAAGGATGCAAATAAATAGCATTTATACCCATTCTAATGGCCCTTTAAATTGTCAAGGCAGTTTAAATGAGCAGTGGTATAATTGAGAACCTGTCCCCAGCCTCCACCCGAATTTTTCGACATGGCTGCCTGAGGCATTCACTGACATCTGCAGTTACTTGAAATCAAGAGAGGGGAGAAAGAAATTTGCAAGTCCTATAAATTTGTTGCTGAGTCCTGCCTGTGCTCTGCACCTCAAATACTGTCACCTCAGCCACCCCAGGACTTGCTGCCGTCTGCCTGAGTGCAACCCTGCGGGAGGGGAACCCCAGCCCCAGGCAACATAGGCTCCTAGAGTTTGCAATGTGCAAACTGATTGCAATTTATTTTGACTGAGTAAACTTGAAACATTTTGTTTAAAGATCCACAGTAGGTTTAACAATTCTCTAGGGATAAAGTCAAATCGCTTTTGCTTTATTTCAGACTTGGGTTTTAAGCACATTTGTTCTTTAAAAACAAATGCAACCCTTCCTCTGAAAAGTAACGCCCTCATATCCACTGTCCCTACAGAAGACATTAGTTTTAAGTATCTTTAGTAGATTGTCAGCTAGTGTATTTAAGAAAAACATCTCCTTATTAATTTGTACAGATCTAGAAAGACTCAGGCTTATCCTTTGTTATTATTTAATTGGTGGCGCTGGAAAATGAGAGACTGAGTATCTTAATGCAGCTCCTCATTTCTTTGACAATGAGGAATACACTTAATTAGGAATCAAAGCCTCCCTCCCCCAACAGATCTCTGAGGACGGCATACACTTACTGTACTACAATAGCTGTGTTTTTTTCCTTATGTTGTCCTCTTCCTACCTTGCACAGTGAGCTGAATTATTCCACGATCCTCCCCGTAAGAATTGATGGCATGGCAGGAAAAGAAGCCAGAATCTTCACGCACGGTTGGCAAAATCTATAGGTGGTTTGAAAAGAAGTGATTGATTGAACAGCACGCAGAGAAAATAAACCAACAGCTTTTCTGTATGGTGCAAGAAAAATTGTACAAACTGTTTTACTTGACAGTAAAAAATAGATATTGCATGTTATACACATACATACATATGCATAGTAAAGCATCCAAAATACTGAGACTTATCAAGACTAGCAACACCTGGGTTGAGGAAGCAGGCTATAAGCTCTACATGTGTAGTCAGGAGTTGGAGTACCACCTATTCCTGTAGCTTCTCATTAGGAGTCTTGTTTCCAGTTACTCATGAGTGTGCCAAGTATTTAACAGTTGGCTGAAATTTTCCGTACACAATGGTGCCTCCTGCTGCCTGCAAATTTTTTCCAGTTATTTCTGAAAACAACTCAAGTGGCTGAAGTCTGTGTGGAGGAAATAAAGGTTCAAACGCTGGTGGTGAACCCTGTAGTATTCAGCATGGTGCCTCATAATAAAATTTTGGGTGGTCTTTCTTTTCAATTTTTAATTTAATAACATAGAAAGTTATACATAGTCTTTACGTACATGATCATAATGATATTTTTCTACAGGACCACTGCTTCATTCAACGTACAATAAGGAGTGGATTTTTTTAAATGAGCAGAGATTTCAAATACCATTTTCTTCTCATCGTTCAGTGTGCTGCTCCACACTTTATTTACTGCACACAGTTCAAACTGTGCCCTGAAGACAGACTTACTCATTTTCTCATAGCCTTTTCTGTGGCATTCACCTATGCAATACCCATTTCAGAAACATGAGTGAATTCATTTTCATAAACCCTGACATCATGAAAAGTATTACCACCATTTGTATGGGGAGTTAAGGAACCAGACATATGATAATGTTTGTATCTGCTTGACAAGTTGCCACATATTAGCTGAGCCATGGTAACTCCACGTGCTCTTTATTCCTCAGCAAAGCCAGGGTAATATGAGCACAATTCTCATTCAGCACTGGTTAAGATAAATAGATTAATTTCCCACTAGCTACAAGGATATCGGAGAGTTATTATCTGAAATGTGGTAACTTGTCAAGGTGTATTAAGTTGCACGTATGGCTGAGCTTTAAGATAGGAAAGCAAAATTTTTCAGAGCCCAATTTGATACATCTAGGGCCTTCTTTCCTCCCCTCAGAGTCCTTAGCAATAAATAGCATTTCATGTGTTCATAACAGCTTCCATTGAGTTAAGCTGCAGCTATGAGGGCTTAGTACTTCTGCAAATCAGACCCCAAGGGCTCAAGGCAAGTACCTAGAAAACAAAGAACACACAATTATTGGCCACCTGTGAAAAGTTTGGTTTCAATGATCAGCCTTGCATCACACAGTGTCTTTCATTACTCAACCCTAATTCAACTCCAGAGAAAATCCAAGTCATGCCTGACTGAGGCAGGGGTCCTGCAGAAAAAATAAAATCTGAGTATACAGCTAAGGATCACATCATCATGCAGACATGCAAAAGCACTAAGTTAAAAGCTTCAGAGACAACCTTAATCCTGACATTTTCTATTTTGGGGACAGATCTCTCAGAAGTCAAAGGTTTTGTATGTAACATACATATGGATATAGAACGCCACTACCGTACACAACTGCTTCAGAAGAGAATTCTCCAAGCACGTCTCCAGCCTTCCAAAAAGAAATATTGTTGTGCATCCAGGCATTATCTTATTAAAGTCAATAAGACGAATGAGGGCAGAGAGGTCTAGAGGTCTATCCTACAATTAAATATTATTTGTAACACAAATATACTAATGTGAACAAAGTCATACATGAAACTTATTCTTCCTCATAGAAATCAATGACAAACCTCCCTCACAGAGAGCAAAACCAGATTTTTACCGGATATCATCCAACACAATTTTTGGCTAGTAAAGAAAGAGATATACCTTAAGAGTTACATTAGAATATATATGATCGCCAGATTGCTAGAGAATTATTTCCTTGAGCCTGGTAAAAGTGTTTTTAAGAATGTGACTGAAAAATGGAAAAACAAGATTTTTGACTGAGAATCTATATAATTTAAAAAAAAAATCTCTTAGATTTCATAAAGGCACATGTAAAAATGCAAAGGAATGGACTGATAACTTGATCATGTTGGTAAATTTTAGATTTGAGTGGAAAATGATCTATCCTGGTATATTGAGGGCAATGTCATAGCCCTGCTTGTTGTACATGACACCAGAACAGCAGGAGTTTCCTTTGCTTCCATGGTATCTTGGGGAAACTTAGGTCCCCAAAACATCAGTTTCACTCACATAGGCCCTCAATATAACCCAGGTCATCCACTTAGGAGTTAACGGAGTCCCACATACTGATTTGTCAAGCAAGTCAAGATGCATGGCTCCCACACCACCAGACAGCTGCCTGTCACAGAAGCAGAAGTTAAGATGCAGACTATGACCGTTTGCTAGGTGGCTTGGTGACTTCTGCTACTGTGTACAATAAGTGACAAATACTACCAGTAGCAGTAGATATACTACTTACGTATCTACATGTGCCTTTTACTTCCATCTCTCTATGAATCCAATGACTAACCTGACTTTGTAAAAGTCCCCACAAAGTGAAAGGGAGGGAGCAAAAGTATTTTAAAAAGACAGCATTTTTACCTCAAAACAGCTTAATGATTTTGGTGAAGGTAAACCTGACACACATCAGAGCTAGGGGTCAGATATTCACTCAGTGTTTATCAGCAGTGCACTCAAAAATGAGCTGTGCCACCCCAGGAAGGGCAGGCTAAGACATGAGCCAAGTTGCTCCTGAGACAGAAAGGACGAGGTGCTGTGAGCCAGGCTTACTCTCTTGTTGCTCCTGGAGCATGGGAAGATGGAGACTAATTTTTCTGGAGGGTGGCATGCAGAGGTTTCCTTTACTTCCTTTTGCTGATAGCTCCTTGGGCCTGCGCCACAGGTGGAGTGAGTGGTGGGGCTCTGGCCTTGTAGGGCAGAGGTAGCTGCGTATCCCTACCAAAACCAAATCAAGCAACACTCTCACACATGTAGATCAGTTGTGTGTCACTGTTTTCTTACCTGCAAAGTAGAGATCACTTCATCTCCAACTTCCTTTGTCGAAACAAGGTAACGGGACATTTCAGGGTTAATGATTCGGTCTTCTTTTTCCCAGCGGACTATGATGGGTTTCTCTCCATGTGCCGTGCAGCTCATCTCCTTCTTTTGACCTTGTGTTGCCAAGGTGGTATTTGGATAGGAAGTTATCATAGCTGGAACTAAAACCAGACAAAACAAAAAAAAATCATTCTACAGTTAGCTGACTAGTCTGATGATACATGGTTGGCCCTTCAATCTGGGTCTCATGCAGCTTGTCCATATTTGACCAGATGGCCAAAAATGTGAGAAATTATTTTGCTTTCATTTCTTTGTAAGAGAATCTTCTTAAGATTGAAGGCGGGCTCAAAGGGAACTTAGCAGAGAGGAGCTGGGACTGGACAGTGGGGCTGTAGAGACAAGAAGATGTGAATCCAAAGGAAGCCTGGCTCCATTTGTCTTGCTGCTCGTAGGACACTTGTAACATAATTAAAACATTCACAGCACATAAAGGTACTCTAAGTAATACGCATTCAGATATGGGGCCAATAAAGAACTGATAAAAATTTCTTATTCCTTCTGATGAGATACTGTTTTATTTGCTGACAGATATATGCTCTGCCATTTTGTATGACAGTAATGACCTATCAAAATGAGGGCTCAATTAAACCAGGAGCTGTAGAAAATTAAAAGAAATGCTCTGCACCAAAGAGGTTGCAGTCCCTGTATGTGCTCAGTGCATAGTTAAACTGTACTGAACTGAAATTGTAATTAAACTGACAATAAACCTAGCTTGTTTTGTGTTTTTATTGTATTCAGAAGGTATTTGCAGAACAATTTGGACAAAGTTGTCAACTTCATCAATCATTCAGGACTAAAAATTTTTAATGTTGAAAAAAGTACCTTCTTTCTAGAAAGAATAGGCTTAAACCCCAAGCATTTTCACTTTTTGGAATAAAAATTTTCTGGAAATAGGAAGAAAAAATCCTCAGAGTTATTTACTGCAAACCCCTCAAAACATTACATTTTTGAAATAGGATGGTCTCCTTGGTGTCCTCAGTAACCTGCCCTTGCCTTCCCAGATGATTTGCCCACCAATTAATAGCATCTGGGCATTTGTGAGTAGGAAGAATCAAAGCCCAGGAGTCTGTCTTTCAGTTCTGGCCCTTTCCCTGCTTGGGAGAAGCTGGAAAGCACTGGACAGCACACAGAACTGCTCTCCTGAATGAATCTGTCCACTCCTTTCAAAGCATGTGAGGTGGCAGTCCCTTCTCTAAGCTTTTGCACTCCAGGGCTGCCTCCTGCAATAGCCCCTCTCTCCTTGTTTTTATGCATGAACACTTGCCTCTTCTTATCAGGACAACTCACTCATTCCATCTGAACTTCTCTGGGTCTCTATTTTAAGAAGATGACATTGGCACAGGACCTGATTTGAGGCCTTCCCGGTCCTTCCTCCTGCATGGATTGCATCTATTACTACTGGGCAGCAAAAAAAAAATCCTTATTTAAATGAATTACTATAATTGCTATTCTGAAATGTTAATACTTGGTGGCATGACCTTTTCACATGCCAGAGCTGTTGATGCTTGAATATGACAATATGTCAGGATGCAGCCCTTTCTGTTCAAAGGCTTTCTGAACCAAAACAAACCTATTTGAAAATTAACAGGGCTTTGGAGCTGTGAGTTAGAGTTACAAATGGGATCTAATTATGGGAAGAAATCATTAAGTAGGGTCTTGTGTGAGACATGAGGCTCTTCAGGCACTGATATGCATTAGTGATGAAGTACGTCTTGTTTAGGTATTAGGTACCGATTAGATTTGTCAAAGACAAGCATTCAAAGAGAAGAAATGATGAATAATCAGAATGGAAAATTATGATGAGTCTGATTCCGTCTTCCAGAGAATGAAAATAGCTTCAGTTTTATCTGCTGTCTGCCCAAGCACTGCTACCCACAAGGAGGTTACTTTCGGAAAGTTACTTCTTGCGGCCATCTCCTAGTTGCTTCCAAACACAGAAGCTAGCGTATGAGGCCTACACAGCTGCAGGCCTGTGGGCCCTGTATGCGCAGGTATATGAACTTGAACAGATCTGCCCTCATCTGCAACACCTGAAATAGAACAATATATCCTTTTATGCGCTTTGTTCATCAACAAGAGACCCAATTCAAATGAGTGGCAGCTATGAAGGAGACCACATTACCATCACCCTCTGGTGACAGACACGGGAGCTGAGGGGTGGCTTGTGCCTCCCCTCAAGGTCCCCGAGCTCCGGGGGCACCCGTGCCCCCAGGCAGGAGGGCTCAGCCTTCGGAGTAGGTGAGCCTTGCACTACTCTTCCTGCTTCTCCAGTAGAAGCACACAGTGTGCACCCACAGAAAATGGGACGTTTGGATTTGGATTTAAATCCCACACACCTCGAGGAGCCTGTCTCAGAGACTCCTTCCTCACCTTCAGGTCTCCTAACCAGTTGCCTCCCAACAGTCCCCTGACGGGTGACAGTGACAAACCAAACACCGCAACTGTCTTGCTTGCTTTCTAAAAAACAGAGGTTAGCTTATGAAGCTCAATTCTTTTTCCCACAAAGTTTCTTAATAAGAACAGCATAAAAACATGCAAAGAAAGATGACTTTATTCCTCAGATGTAGCTTTATCCCGACTTATCCTTCCCTTCCTCTCACATAATCTTCCACACTGATTCCTTATTGCCATAGCAATGCCTCACAGCTAAATATTTCCCCTTCCTCCAAAGCTGATTTTTTACTCTTCACAATATATCTCCAATGATCCTAAACCATAAGCTCTTCTTTTTATCTTCCTCTGTGTCAAAAGATTTCTGGTAACAAAGCCACATTCCCAAGGATATTTTAGGCAACATATTTCTTCATCCTCCAACTATCTTTAATCAAATTACTGATGCAAATAACTGAGATAAATATGATGGCTCTTTACTGACAAAATAATCTAGAAAACTGTAAATAAGCAAACTAAATCTGTACTATATATGCATGAGATATTCTCTTAGGATGCCTTAAAAAAATCCAACGGCATTTAGAAATAAATCAAGATGATTCAGATGCCATATTTAAGTGTGTGTATCCTTTATATCTCTTCAAATATACATTATATACACACACACATAATGACATGCATTTATACAATTTTAGAAGGGAAGGGCATATTACTGTGCGTGTTCAAGGAATGCATAGTGTCATGTTCCAAGATTTTGGAGCAGACTTCCCTGTGGGACAAATTAGTACAAATCTCTCTCCTCTGGGGTTCTCCACATCTTTCTCTGAAGCAGACCATATCCTGCTGGCCATTGTTAAAGGTCTATTGGCCAAACAGGGCAAAACAGGAGAAAAGAGAAGCTACAGTTTATATATTATGACGATTTCCATTTTCAAGGTGTGCATATCAATGCCAGCAGCATTAATCTAGGAGATGATTTGTTTATTCCTTTTCCCAGTCAAGCCATTATATTCCCCTTTCTTCGTGGCAAATCTTAAGAATTATGGAACTGGCTCAGACAAAACAAGAACTTTTTGTCCCGCTCTTGAAGAAAACTGAACCTGGATCTTTCCTGAGATTCAGTAAAAATTACTTAATCTGACTTTCTTTTCTCGGCTACTGTTGAGTGTTTCATCAGGAACTGAATGCAAATAAAAATGAAAACACTGAATTACTTTGACAAAGACTAGTCTCATTATCCAAAATAAGGAGGCTATAGTAAGTTAGGTGAAGCTTGAGCAAAATAACAGAAACTTTTGAATCCTTTTAGAATAAAACTTCACAAATTACTAGAAAACTGAATTTCACATTCATTTTAAAAATTAAGTAGGGAGCCGGGGAGTGGGGTGGGCAGAAATAACTATTTTTTGTCTCTTTTAGCTCATAGAAGGAAATAGCCATGAGGGAAGTAAGCAAATTAAAAGTCTTCTTATCTTTTCATTTGTAATTAAACACTTAACATCCTTATAGCACCCTTAAATGGTTCTAACACTGACTGAAGTTCTCAGTATGTTTAAGAACTATCACTATCTGTAGTCTCCTAATGGTATTTTTCTAGCAACCTGGCTGTGGTGAGAAGAGAGGAATACAACACAGCCAACACCACAGTTGATGGGGAGATGCCATGTGACACTGTACAATGTGTTCTGAGCTGTGCTGAAAGTTAGATTGCTGATCATAGCGAAACATTAATACAGATTCCCGTTGCTTTTGAGAAAGAGGATGGAAAAGATGCAGCAGATTAACAAATCTAATGACGTGATCATCTGGAGATAACTGAACACAGTGAGAATTTGAGAGTGTGCTCGGTAACAGGCATGTCCTGGCCTCTGTTAGTGATGTGACTCCTGGCATATCAACATGTCTCACCATGTCTCCAATTCTCTTGGTCTAAAGATCTCTGCCCTGGCAGAGTGTCCTCCTGCATAACTTGGCTGCTTCACTGGAGCATGCTTGAATGGGCCAGTCTGGGGAAATGTCTGTCACCATAGTTGGTTTCATCTTGCGAGCATCTATGCCAAGCTAGGCATTGTAGACTTCCTCAATGGAAAGAAATATACTTTTGGAATGCTATTCATCTAACCAGAGGAGCTGTGTCTTCAAAAGCCACTTTTTCACACTGATCGTTCAGGAACATTAAATGCCTTGCTCAGTTGCAGAGATGTGCGCACAGATGCTATAATGAGGGAAGACGAACTCCATCTGTTTTTCTTGTACAGCTTCTAGAACAGAAGACTATGGCCCTTTGATGTGGTTTCAACAACCTTGGGTAAAAATAACATCATGCATGAGGACAGGAGTTGTGATAAGAGAAAACTGCATTAAAGTTGAAATGAATATATATTGAAAACATGAATTAAAATTCTAAATTAACATTTAAGCTAGACTCAGCATGTCCTCTCACGCTGGTCAGCTAACAGTGAGAATACTTTTCTGTCCATGACAGATGAGATTTTCCTACCTCCAAAACAAATTCCCTCTTCCTCAATCCACTTTTGCTCAGGCAAAGAAAGACCATGCAAATACATTACTTACATTTAAGGGAGACTAGCTCTCACACTATAATTAGTTGATTTCTATTTGTTAATTTATTTTAAAATTTAGTAGACTTTCAGGATTCAGTGAGTGCATTTCTAAAATCCTTCTCTTAACTTCAGTTTTCCTTTTCTGTTAAATGACATTTTCTTACTTAAGCAGCATCTCTGCAGAATTCAAATGGTGTTCTGAATCTAGCAGAGAATTTTAAATCAACAGGACTGCTCTAATACTTCAGTTTAAGCAGTTTCTTGGTAAAACTGTGACCTCTCCAGCAGGTGAAAATAACGCTCTTAGTCCTCATCCTCAAGAGATGCCCAAAATGAGAAAAAAACCCTACATGTCTCAAAGGGTGAAAAGAATATGTTAACACAAAAATAAGCATCCCATTTTTATGAATACAAGTTATTTTCACAAAAATAATGGACATATGATTAATGACAACTATTTTCTACCAATATTCACTAATCTTGAAGATGAACTTCATGTTTGTGCCCTACTCATGTTCATCTGTTGTGAACCTCCTTAGAAACCATGTTCTTTTAGGATAAATATTTTAAAATTCAATTTCAAATATTTAAATATTTCATGAAAGTGAATTTTGAATGCAATATGTTACTATATTGCTTGGAATTAGCAATGCATTTGTTGTGTAAGCAATGCAATTCTGAAGTACAAATAATACTGAGTGATGTATGTAATCAATACAGCATGAATTTCAAATTCAAAAAGCAAATACTTTGAAATTAATTGGCACTGAAGTTCCAGACTAGGGGAAATAATTTCAAACACTTAAACCTGAGAATTTTGAGGAGAGAAGCAAAAATTTGACAAATTAATATGACAGACTGAATTATTTACTCAGCTTTAGTTTCAGGAGTCTACAGTGTATATAAAATAAATACAGAAAAATTATTTATGAATATATTCCTGAAAACATTTTTAAAATAAAGCAAAACAAATCAAATTATCTTCTACCCCCAACCTGCCCTAAAAAGGAGGGCTAGGAGCTTTTTATATGGTTCCATTAATAACTGTTAGATGAATGGATTTCTGGACAAGTTGAGAGCTTCATTAGCAGTTCTATTTGCAAAATAATTCTCTGACAGAACAGTATGAAAAACAGTACTGCCATGGAAAAAGAGACTGTGCACAGCAGAAACTGCATCTTTATGTTTACATTTAGTGAAGAGTGACATCCATGAGAATTATGACATATAAATAACAGAGAGAAAGTAAATGCAGTTGTGATCATTCTGTGTCCCAGCTACCTGTTTGCATTACAAATCCCGTATCAAAACAAGAGACTTGGTATATGTAAACACTGGATACTAGGATTAGGATACTAGGACAGCCATACAAGGTAATCTTTGAAAAAAATTCTAAAAAAAAATAAATCACTGAGTGGGAATGAATAAGGATTCTACACATCCTAAACCACCATTGCAGCTAGCTATTCTACTGATATAAATGAAGTTACTTTGATTATAAGTATTATTTGAACATGTGTTTCCAAGCTAGAACAGGCCTTGTTTGATGCTAAGCTTTAAGAAGAATGACAATGATGTCTTGAGTACTTGGCAGCTTCACCAGCGCCTCATGATCTGATTGAATATGTCAGGGTAAAGGCTGTGAACATTTAGGGTTCATATCTTATTCACTCAGAAGCGGTTTCAGGTCACATTATAGGAAAAGAAGTTGATTTATTTTGCATGACAACTATGAATTTTAACCAAAAGACACATTAATAAAATAAAAAAGGTCTTTCCTCTCAAATCGCAAAGGCAGTTCTTTCCTCTTCCTGAGGTCTTTTCTTCCATTAGTTTTATGTTTGTACAGTGCAAACTGCTGTCTTCAAACGATACACATGAGACCAGCAGCTGCTTATATTTCTCGGTCTTTCCTTTGACTTTGACATGGTTCTGAAATGAATTTGACTTTCTTTTGGTTTGCCATGCAGCTTCAATTCCCATTTTGTCTAACTACACTTCCTAATAACCAAGAGAAAGAAAATGGGAAATGATAAGCTGACAGCATTGTTCCCTGCAGTCAGTTACAGTAAAAGCCTGTGGAAATTTGTGACAAACTATGGTGACCCACATGAGGGAGTGGAAAATCGGTTTCATCAAAGCTTAGCTAATTGTCAAAATGAAAATAAGTGATCGAAGATCTATAAAAAATTAAATCAGCATGTATATAACTGTGATTTATGAAGACTTAGACAAAGACCATCGTCCTTCACAAGAAATTAATGGACAATGTTAGTGTTATCATCATTGCTGTTGTTGAAAATATGGATGCCTAAAAGTTAGTATTAGAAACATGTATCCATTAAGTATAAATTTTTTGGGACGTTTTCGATTCCAAATCAATTATGATCTTTCATCACCCTGTATAAAATTCAGGCTGGAAAGAGCACGAACGTTAAATAGTTAAAACTAGCAATATAGAATTTTAGATAACTTCTCCGATGCTTTGATCTTAAATTGAATTGACTCTGCCATCAAGATGGCATCAAGTTTTAATGTTAAATGAGAGGGTTACTGCTATCGTAATTGTAAAGTACAGCGCTCTAATTTTTTGTGACTTACTGAATGCAAATCAATAAAAAAACAGAGACTGTAGAACCACATGGGAGAGTCCTCACTTTCTTACAAGTTGTTATGCTTTAAACTTTTCATTTATGCCCTTTCATTAAAAATACCTAAACAGTTTACAAGTTTAAAAGAAAAAAAAAAGGGCAGAAAGTCACTGGAAAAGACAAGCTTTAATCAGGATATATTTTATGACCCAGGAGTTCCCATGGGTCTTTCAGATTTTGGAGGCTGTGAAGTGACATGTGTAAATGTCCCTCCCAGGGGAAGAGAAGCAAGCACTAATTGAGGTATTGACATGTTTAAATGAAGCAGAAACACACTAAGAAACTCTGGCTACAACAAAAATGAGTATTGGTGAGCAGTGCATGCTGGGACATTAATGGGTTTCATTCACTGCTCATTCATGCAAGTAAGTATACTTTTAAGCACGGTGACTTGGGTCTATAACAGCTTGGTTCTGAGCTAAAAAGCCATGAAATACTATCTGCTAACATCTAAGAAAGAGAGCTCTGCTAGAAATAGTCTCGTCTAGCCTTCAGAGTTAATTATATTTTTATTGTCTAGATAGATGCAGATAGACCAATAGCATCTGATACTCTGATGATGGGAACAGAACCCAGATATATTAAAATCAGCAACATACAACTCTCTCTATATTTATGTAGGCATTCTGTATACAAGTACATTAACACAAACAACATATTCTGCATATTAATACTAACAGAAGAGTGTTATTGCATTGTATATGTACACAAAAGCTTTCACCTGCCCATGGAGGTAGAGCATGTTCACAGAACCAGTCAGTGGCATTCATCTCAACCCAACTTCAGGTGTCTAAAAATTAGTCATCGAATCCTTCAGCTAGTCAAATGAGGACGACTTCAGTAGCAGTCCTTGGGGAGAAACAAGACCTTCCAGAGAGCCATTCACCTTGCCTTAAAGATGATGAATGGCTTCTTATTGATGATAAAAGGAGCTCAGGGTGAGCTGCTTAGACTTCTACAACCCAGAAGTCTAGATTAAAGTCAGGTGAATCCAGTGCTAAGGATCTAATCTTAAATTCTGCGTTCTCTTAACTGAGGATATTTAGGATGTCAATAAATGCCTCTATCTCAGGCAAGACAGGAAAGGAGATTCAACTAGGGAGAATAAAAACCTAAAACAAAGCTCTGAAGACATTTATTTTAATAGGCATCAATCTAGTTTCTGTTTTCAAAATTCTAGTATTTGCCGCTTGTCACAGAGACCATCTGGGGATGGTTTGGGAATGGTCTGACCATCTATGGAGTATTAGCTCTGGTTGTTGATGAAAAACAACAAACTTGATTCCTAATCTATTCTATCTTTTATTCTCCATGATGGGGACTATTTTCCACTTTGCTGCTTAGCGTGCCAGCAGCTTCTATAGGGAAAACAGATCTCTTAAGTTGGTCAGTAAAACGAGAAAATTTCCAGAAGAGTAGGGAACCATCTTAAAGGCTGCACAGTCTAGGACAGCTGATAGGTAACTTGTGTGCTTAACAATTTTTTTAATACATGTCTTATGGAAAGAGGGAATTACTAGTAAAAATTACTAGTAAAAAGAAAAACAAAGAGGGCTTAGATAAACACAATATTTCCAAAGTAAAGATATTCAGTATAATAATTCTGTGAGTTATGTTTTCCCATAAATAAGGAGCAGCTCTTATTTTGATTAAATCTAAAATTAGAACCCCCCCTTAGGGATTTTTTGTGCTTCTTACATTCATTGCTATCATGTCTTTGCAGTGTTCTATCAAATCTAAATGCTAGGCCTTTCCACTGTGTATTTTGGGTCTATTACACTGAATGATTAATAAAGCTTCCAGACAAAAGCAATGGCTGACAATTTGGCTCCAGTACCCAAATGCGTAAGGCCAGCAGAAGCAGACCCTAATTTGAACCAGGGTTATAGTTATTTTGGCTTATTCAGAGCAGCCAATATGCTCATCCATCTGTGAGCCAGAGAAAAAACTGAAAGGGAGTTTTAAAGCCAAATTTTACATTACTACTCCTGATGTTGACAGTGTCCTGATATATAACTGAGGTCCTCCTATACAACTGAGGTCAATGTGCACATGTATGTTTGTGCTTGCATGCATGCATATGCGCCTCTGTGTGAGGGAGTAAGAGAGGGAAAAAAATGTTTTCCATGGCATCAAATAAGGAGAATTATTTCATTACCTGGAAAAGGAGACAAAGCAACCCTCATCGCCTTCTTCCCTTGACCTTCAGCTGTCCTGTGGATTTCTCTTTTCAATACACTCTTAAAAAAAATGTTTCCATTTCTCTGGAGACCATTTTTACCCCTCGGCCAAGGAAAGGCATAGTAAATACTAGTGTTTCAGGCAGAAGTAAATTATAGCCATCCATCTCATGAGCAAAGCACATGGCACAGGGCTGCAGGTCACTTTCCTCCACAGTACCTCCCCGCAGCATGAATGTTATAAGGAGTTCAAAGGACTCGGTTTATTTTTTTCCTTTAAATTGTGTTTCGAATTAATACGAACTCCCATTCTCTCTTCCACATACAGAATGAACGCCCAAAAGCAGGGGCCAAAATGCCAGTGGTGATAATGTAACCACCAGCAAAGTAAGAAGGAAGTCATGCTTCTAAGCATGGTTTGACATCTTACATACGATGGATGTTGAATATGTTAAATGAAGCAGCTAGTTACAGGGGCAATATGAAAATACCTGTTTGATTTTCTTTTTAACCAGATTGTCAAACGTTTCCTTTTTAATCATACCCTTAAAACGCACACACACATGCATATACACACTCACACAATATCTGTACTTAAATCTAAACTTGCTACCTAAATTATTAAATTATCTTCATGCAAGGAGTTTGGCTTTAGGAAATCCAGGAATTTTAAGTGCTGAGTTGGTGATCCTGGGTTTGTTTTTATTTTTGAAAATCATATTCCATTACAAAAGGAATAATCACTTACGATGGAATATTGTGGGTTTATGCGCTATATAACAACCTTGTTAGTCACATACATGGGGAAGTCAGGTTTTATGTTTGGGTTTTATTGTGGTGGTCTTGCTCTTTCTATGAGGTATTTTAGAGTTTCTTGTAAGTTGGTAGGAAGCTTTTCAGAACTGTTCCTTTCGGGACTTTGAACTGTTATTTTTTTGTTAGAGAAAGATAATGTCTTTGACCCAAAAATTTTTCTGAGAATGTGGTCTCTTTGACAAAAGGAATTGCTGAAAAGGGCTTATTAGCTCAGCATTCAACTACTGGTCAAAAGATGAGAAAAAGAGGCTACAAACACTCAGAGTAAGCAACATTGTCAATGATCACTCCTTATTTGAGGACACATCCTTGCATCTAAATGCCTCAGCCTCTCCTTCCCCATTTTCTTGTTTTTCTAGCATGACAAACATTTCACTGTATATGCAGGCTTGGGTAAGGTCAGCCACACACACAAAGTATAACAAGACAGTCTAAAAATATTCATAACAAAGGGAAGAGCCATCAGCTGCTGTGCAAGCTTCCCTTCTTGTTAATCTGCCTCTGTTAGGAAACTAGATTCAGAGCACCAAACACTTTTTAGACAGTAATGCTACTTCATTCACCATAAATCCAGACAGATTTCAAATACCGTCTAAGAGGCAAAAGACACTGCTTTCCATTATCAGCTTCACAGGCTCTTAAATTCCTTGCATGACCTGATTAAGCAGACACGTGGCCAATGACTTAAACAATTTTGTTTTTTAAATTGTAGAAACCCTCTATTAAGCAATAGTTAGAGCTACTTATCTTATAAAGACTATGATATAAGCAGATAAATGGTACAGTTCATTTTAAAACCTGTTACTGCTGCTTCACCGACTCCAGCTTTCGCTAACCGAGATCTCCTAGTTTGAGCTGATACAAAACACAGAAAGCAGCAGAAGAAAAAATGTGTATTACAGTCTGACCTTGTCCAAAAATCAGACCAACATGATTACAAAAATCTTCAAAATGCAAATTCTGTCCGAAAAGGAAAAAAAATTATGAAAATGTATTATAATTCTCAAAACTTAATCTTTTTTTCAGCCAAACAATACTAGTACAATCACTCAAATTCATGAAGCTAAAATCACTCTGAGGGACATGGATTTCCTGGTGGTCTCCTGGGAGTACATTCCTGACTCTCTAATTCATTTCATGAAGAGCTGAAAGAATAGTTCTGCCAAGTAAAATACAATGCACAAGGTTATGGTATTATTGAATCAAAGGCAAAAAATCTCTTATTTACCATGAATTAAAGTTATCACTGATTTCTAGTTAGCTTCTCGTCAGCTGCTTGCTTAATGAGTTTGCCCATGGATGAAGGCTTCTATGTTTCTTACTAAAAACAGACTGCATGATTGATGGGCAGGACACAATCTAGTGTTGCATACCCATGCTACTTGTCCTCTGCAAATAAGTACTCAAAGCCAGCTTTTTTTTGGTAGCTGTTTGCAATGAAAGATTTATCGTATTACCTAAGATCCTGTAAAAAGCATCCTGAGATTCTTCAGAAGCTCTTGCACTTCTGCTCTCTCTTAACTGATGTGAAATCTGGCTATTTTTTGAAATTTGGTATGAAAATTCTCTTGTTGTTAAAGAAGTGCTACACCTTTGTCCCATAGTATTTAACTGAGAAGTCATAGTTGAAAGATGCTGAAAAATGACATGACTTCTTAACTTTTCTTACCAGTAAGATAAATTAAAATAATAACAATATCAGCATGATGCCAAACTAATAACTGAATATGAATGTTCTGAAAAGGTAGGTGCTTTCACTGTCAAAGCAGCTGCAACTACAACTCTAAACTGTGACAAAACCACCAGATTGGCACATCATCTCAACTACTTATGCAAGGAAAAGGGTGATAAAAGCAGATTGCTTCTCCACCCCAATTTATTTTCTTTTCTTTCTTTCTTTTCCCTCTAGTAAATGGGCCATTGATCACATTGGACACCTTCAGGACATCTTGTGGGCAACAGGTTTTTGCCCTTAATTCCTAGGAAAGAAAATGGGGGACTACTCAACCAGGTTGCGTTGTCTGTCTCCAGATCCAGCAATTGGTTCAAAGAGTTTGTTCCGTTTTCCATTAACATTGAATCCTGCAACTTGAATGACAGAAGTCTATTTTGAAGACAAAGTATTCAGACTCTACTGGTGGCAAACTTTAAAAATATATAAAAATTAAAGTATGTGCAGAACTGTAAGATATCCTCTCTGAATTAATCTTATATGGATTAAGAAAGATTTTTATTTTAAATGGTAAATTAAACCATCCAAAATTTAAAAAAATAAAACAACTGAAACTTCCAGTCTCCTATTTTGTTGTGATCATGTTTGGTGATACATCCGTTAATTACACAAACATTATTTTCCCACAAGATAAAGTCTCCTTTAGTACAGAGGGTACACAGTGCTCAGGGTTATGCAACTAGTGAATGATGCTTCTTCTCCTACTTCTGCCTTATTTTTGATCACTTGGTTAGAGAACAGCGAATGAAATGAAGCCTAGTCTTTTGGCTAGGCTTGCTCAATGCCACATAATATATTTTCATTTTACTCTACTTTCTGTGGCAAAATTAAGGTTTACTAGAAGGTTACTTCCCACCTTCTTTGACAGATGCTGTTACGTTCCTTCCTTTATTTCTAGGTGTTCAAGTTGCCCTGCAAAATTGCTGAACATCCCTGAATGCAGTTAAAGTCTTCCTAAAAATATGCCTTAATTATCTAGAGAGTGAATTATTTCTACAGATAATATATGGCGTATGTTTGCTGTCTTTTAAGGCAGTTACACACCTAGAAAAGGAAAGATCCAAACTCATATTTAACAAAGGTTTTCCAAGGATAACTTGGAAACTTCTTAAAGTTGTGTGGTTCCTGAAATGTTCCTGTATTTATGCTGTGTACTTGACTCAGTTGTTCTGTATGAGCGGCACAAACCAAGAGACAGGGAGTCCAGAGCTAGTCTTACAACGAACAGCTCATTAGGAAGCTGAACTCTAGTGAACTGTGAAAAAAAAATATGAATCTAGTCATATCTGCAGCACCAAAGAAAAGAAAAGCCTTCTCAGTCCTGTGTCAGTTAAATACATTTTTAATACTGCTGCTAACAAATAATAATCCTTTAATTTTCATTCCAAAAGCTAGTAAAGTTGCTGGCAGCTCCAGTAACTCTTCCAGTTTCTATTGTCAGTCTGCCAACCTCATAAATTTTACTAGTCTCTCTCTCCAAAGCTCATGTTCCTTGCCTCAGATTTTGCCAGAATAAATCCCTATAATGTCACAGAGTTCCCCCCCACCCCACCCCCCCCNAATTAGATGGTGTCCTTTGCAGAGAACGGGACTTTGAGGCAAAGAGGTGAAAAAAGGGTCACTGGTAATTTATTGCCTGTATCAGGGCTGAGCTAGCTGGTAACTGTAAGACTGTAAACCTGAATAATTAGTTTTGTAGGGAACATTGGAAGATTTGGTACTCCAATTCAGGTGAAAACAGAAAGGAATCTGAATCATTATCTTAATCCTATCAAAACCTCTCAGGAAGTGTAAAAACAGGTCATCTGTCAAGGGTTCCCATGTCATTATTACTGGTAAGAAAAGACATAATTCAAGGGCAGCCTCTGAGATGTTTTTCTACTTTTCTTTTGGGATTACCTAGAACCATAGAGTTAAAAAATCTAAAATAAAATGTTGCTTTAGAGACTGATCTTTCAACTTTAAATTTTCTAAAATATTTGTATGTCAGCTATCTTGGACCGGCTTCAGCCAGGCTGGTTGGCTCATGTGTATTTTTCATGTAAAGTAGCATCAGCATCAGGAGCACACACTTTTTGAAATCCAATGGTTAGGGAAAGATGATGGAGGAACAAAGTTTGGGTAGCATCCTTCGTCTACATTGTTAATGACAGACAATTACTGTGTGACTAATGAAGTATTATTGTTATCATCAGAGCATCTAAAGACACAGTCTTGTGGATTAAAAAAAGCACAGCCCTGGGAGATGATGATATTGACAGCTCTTCTACGGAGCTCTTTGCCAGCAGGTCCCACATAACCCTACGGAGGAGGCAGCATTAGAGAAGGAAAGCTCCTGGCAGTATTGTAACACACAGTCTTTGCAGCCCAGGGAAAAGCGTTCAATCTTTCTGTGCCTGGTGAACCTGTGGCTCTTAGCAATTTTGTACAGCTTACTTCCAGAAGAAGAATAATCACGTTTCTAAGTTCAGTAAAAGAAAAACAGTAAAATCAAAAATACATAGCTCAATCAATTGTCACTTTCATAGTTCAGAAGGAAAACTTTAAAACTGCCAAACAGTAACATGGCCAAAATCCATAGATAACAAAAAGCAGGAGCTGAGTCTTTCTTATTGAACTGGGCAAAGCCAGGAAGGGTTTAGTAGTGAAGTGCTGTCGGACACCTGCTGTTCCTGCTGCCTCAGATAATGGGAGCAGCCCTGTTCCTGCGACTGTTGACAGCAAAACCCACGTGCCAACCACGGGCTTGAAACTTGCTGTGTCACGGCAGGGATGTAAGTGAGATTGCTCATACTTCTAGAGGTCAATAGGCCACATAGGTGAAATTCTGGTCCTGGAGAAGTCCAGAAGAGCTTTGTCACTGACTTTTGCTTGACCAGGATTTCATTTGCTAAAATAAGAGTTACGGTGGCAACTCTCCTACAATCTTACTATCCAGTCCTCATACAAGCCAAAAGGGAGGCCCTAAAAGAGAACTAAACTGTAGAACATTAAATGAATTAATTCCTTTCTGTTTATGTTTAATAAAAACTAGAAAAAATTGCCCAAGGTCCTTAATATTGCCTATTACTATGCATATCCTCAATTCATGACTAATGCATTTTAATTCAGTCACAGCGTATGCTTTCAACAATTCAGTGCTGCATTACGTGCTGCACTTGAGATGTTCAAGATCTTAATTGTTTGTTCTCTTCAGTATTCCTCATCCAAGAGGCTAATGAAAAATTCAGTCATGATGGTATTGTTTATGACATACATAGCTGTGACACATGATAATTTCACAATCATTTCAAGACACCATGTGGTTTCTTTTGACATTTTGTGACAGGCTGTGTTATCAAGCACAATTGTTTGCACAGGAAACAACTGTAACACGTGGTCCTTGGGACATTATGTTATCTCCTGATAATGATGTCATTAACATGTGTATACTATAATTAATGACTACAAGAGTGATTCATTTGAGTAAGGCTTATGAATCCATTTCATCTAAAAAGGGAAAGAAAACCTATAATCATTTGGGCTCAGATCCTGAAAGCTACTTACTTGCAACCTGCTGCAGCTACACTGGGTGACCCATTAATTGAGGCATATTAACCAAGAAGCATTTATTTCTCAGTTATATTACAGAAGCTTGGATTAGAATCATTATCATAGTGATTGTTCTCATAGAGATCAATGAGAGAAACAGGAACTTAGCAGTGCTCCAAACCCCTTTGTCACTCTGTCTCCTACCGACAGTAGCCAGAAAACAATTACAGTTCATCAGTCTGCATAGCTAACATAATGATGCTGAAGACATGTAGATAGCAAACCCACTGCGGTTAATGCCACCTCCTCATTCTCTATAAGCTGTAAGATAGAAAAACACACTTCTTGCATCCTTGTCTGCATGACACATAGAAGGAAAACTGTGTTGAAGGCAGTTCAGACACGTGAAGCTTTCTTATATAAGCTTAATAGTTTCTCTCCCTCACTGTTATAACAGGCACCCTCTTGACCAGGTAAAATATAACCCATTTTTGCCATCATATTTTTCTCAGTATATTTGATGGCTCGATGTTCTGATGTTAGTCATACCGTGGTCTTAGTAAAATGTCTGTTGTGCTTTCACTACAAACTCAATTCTGCTTTTCAGTGCTTAGAGCTTCCTAAAATATAGATATATTTAGACCCACAAAATTTGTTTTCAAGCCTGATAGTCCACTCTTCTCCCTTAAGGCTAGCAAAATCCCCCAGCGACTTCTTTGCTTTATTCATATTTTCAGAAGGCTGTGTTTGGGCACACAAAATATTTTCATGAAGATATTTGCATACAGAAACAGCAACACAAAAATAGCTGGGAGTGAATGGAATTTCCAACCTGCCACAGATATAGTTGTCAGGAAAACTGCCTATGATGTGTCTAAAGAGATTAGAATGAGACTGGATCCCTGTGAAGATGTTTGAAAATAGACTGCTCGCAGAAGCTATAACCAACGAAGGCTGGATGATGCTGAATCCTCCAGATAGATTAAAACAAGACAGGAGGGAGACAGGGAACTGTGAGCTCCTCCCAGCAGCCCCCAAAGCACAAATTTTGAATGGGGTTCAAAGATGCGCAAAGCATTAGCTAGGCTTTTCCAGAGTAGGGCGGTGGTATATGTTCTTGTGAAACAAAATCAACAAATTGGTTGGGGTTTTTTTGAGAGATACTGCTGCCTTCTGTTGGTTCCTTCTCTCTTCTTGTGACACTGGAGGAGAGCAGTTTGGGAGACCCAGGCATACCTCTCCTGTCCAACTGCTTTATAAAAATACAAGGTCAACCACTGACTTTTCTGTTGCCTCTCACATGTTGTTTCCATTGAGTGAGCTTATGGATTGTATGAATATATTGCATAAATAATGATATATATGCATCATTGACTTTGCTCTGAGGCTTGAAACACTGAATATATACGTACATAGTAGCCCTTCTTACTCTGTAACTCCAGAATAATCATCACTGTAACTATTTCAGTGTGCACTATACTTTTTTAAGGTAAAGTGAATACGACAAAAATATGTATTTTCATGATGCGTACTCCAAAATATTTAAAAAGTCAAGAAATGCAAAATCAGAATTTCTGGAACAGTAAATTAGAGCACTATTAACATCAGTTGATGTGAGAGACACAGTAAAGGAGTTCACATTCAGAAGGCATTCTGTCTGCCTCATAAAGATGTTATACCTATATTTGTACATGTATGTTCCATACCTGTACTGTTGTCCTGCAAAAATGTTGTTGTGATTATGTTAAAAATAAGCAAAGTATGATTGTTCCTCCTAAACAAATCTTGTTCAGAACCAAGTGTACTTTTTCTTCCATGCAAATCATGCAAACTGGAAAGTTCTCAGTCTTGGTCTACAGGAATCTTTTATGAGTCAAATTCTACAATTCACATATTATTCATTTAACTTTTTAGTTGAAGTATTTTTTATAATTATTGATTATACCAGCCTTTATAGCAACAAATTTAAAGAAAATGCTACCAAAAGGACAAATAAAATCTATATACCCATACAAAACTACTGGAGATATAGAAGCAATCGAGCAATATATATGACATATTTCTATTGCAAGTAGATCACAGGCTTAATTCTGGAAAAGCAGAAACAAACGAAAATTTTTCACATAGTCAAAACAAGGATGTCAGAATTTACTGTAAATTTAGAACCCTGATTTGACTCAACAGTTTGAGGCAAACATGCTGGTAAAAGATTACTCCCATTAGATAAGGTCTGTATATTTTAAATGCTATGCAGATTGGCTTACCATTTAATACTGCACAAAATTTAGCTAGAAAACATATTTTTTCCTGAAAATACTCAATGGAAACAATATGTCAAGGGGTGCTATGAAGTTACTTTTGCATTCAAAAAAAAAAAAGAAAAGTCCTTTAAAGGAATTGTATGAGGTGCCAATTAAATCAGATTTAAAGCAAACAGGAAATTTTTGCTGAGAAAACATTGCATGTCAGACTTAAAACCCATTACATGACTTGCACAAAGGCTCTGAAAACTCCTCACTTACTATCTTGTTGAAACGTACAATGATGTAAATTAAATGGATACAGATTCTGTATCTTAAACTTCTTTGGAGTACAAGAATTAACGAAGCAACCCCCTCCAAATCGTTATCTTGACAATCCAATGGTTCTGGGGAAAACTCCTCCACTAGCTTTATGAGAGAGTGCAAAAAAGAGCCCTGACTTGAACCAGTTGAAATGGTTTATAACACTTTATATAGTATGATTCTCCCTTTTCCTTTTTCTGGGAATGAAAGCACAAAAAGTTACTCTGATGTAAGAGTGTAACTCCCCTCGAGGTCATGCACATTTCAGCATATATGTAACGTTCCCTGGGTTAGCTTATAATCACGCTGCATGAGAAACAGGACAATGCACTGGTAAATCAAGCTGCCTTGGTATAAACAAGTTGGAAGTACATGATACATCCCCTAAAAGTACTCTAAGTCCTGTGTCTTCCAGGCAAAAGTATCCCTGGATGGCCCCAAATTAAATCCCTGGTGCTTTCAACCTCCTACATTTCATACGTACAGCTTGCTCCTTCAAATGCAGGAGATGAAGTCAAATTTCTTTCAGGTTTATGCTTTGGGTTTCATCTGTCCGTTCATGTGTCCTGTGCTTTTGAGAGCAATTTTAACTAAGCTGCAAAAAGTCAACTCTTGCTCCAGAAAGTGTCCACATGAGAGATTTATACTAATAGAGCTAAGTAATGTTACTATTAGAATATGCTAGAATAATCAGCAAAAGCAGAAATAATCTTGAACATGGAGAAGATCTAAGGAACTTACTAGGAATTGCAGAAGACAGCATGCATATATATCGGTATATGCATATAAGCACATAAATATACAGCTTAATTGCAGCATCCGAAGAACTTTCTCTGTATCAGCACTTTCTCTGTATCAGCAAAGCCATGGTAACTGCCCAGGTTCACATGCCTACCCCACAGCAAACGGGAGGAAATTCAACCTCTTTAATTGTCCAGTAATTACTTTGCATATCCCCTGTGCTAGGCAGATACGTGGACACCTACCACAGCTCAGCAGATGCCAAGCCACCGGCTCATCCATGATCACTGGATTGTGCATTTGAGCCCCCTCTTCCAGAAGGGAGGCTGATTTATTCTGCTACTGTAACCTAACAGGTGAAACAACTAGACAGCAATGGTTAAAAGCAGATCGCAGCCAAAGAAGAAGCCCTAGTCATCCTAGCCAAGCTAAATAGTGCATAATGCCAGAGTTACTCCTGACCAGGTTGTCCTCTCCTTTCTCAGTTTGTGAATACCTCTTCAAGTGTTTTGGCAGCTCTATCGGTTTTACGCTGAAAGGCTTAAGACCAAAAAAGGAGAGTTTTAGCACTTCTCTGCAGTGAGTTATTCTGATGGGAATGCCGAAACAAAGTAGATCCAGAAAGGCAAGGGTCACTATAAGCAATCCAAACTCAGAACTCTTCATTCACATCTGTTTCTCCACTTGTGAGTTCCCTGAAATACATCTGGGAACAGACACAGGTGCTATGTGGAGTCTGCAAAATTCCCGAGGGCATTCAGGATTGTTACACACGCCTGTAATGGTCTTCCTCACCATTTAGGTGCGTGCCTATTTTCCTTAAAAGCTAGGAACTTCATTTAACCATTATTTAAATCTTAGAGATGGGCATTTAGCAAACAGTAATTGGATTTTCAACAACAATATGCAACCACTTATGAAAAGTCTGTTCTTCCTTATTTCAGCTTGGCAAGTCACCACTTAAAAATCTGATAGCAGGAGATTTTCCTTGCTGAAACTATGGGTTTATGGCTCTAAGTGCATGGCAAAGAGCCAACTTGTACCAGTTGTAAATGCAACAGTTATGCTGCATTGCAAAGTACGACAAAAATAGCAGAGCACTGCTTTCTTATGGAGCACTTACAGTAATAGGCACTCATTTTAAAAGCCAGTTTTGAGATAAGACCACAGAAGTCAAATCCTGCTGCAGTATTGTGTATGTACATGTGTGCAATTACCAAAATCAATGACTAGTAATTAAAAGTCAGGAAAAAATAACCCTCTAACAGATGCTTATTCTACTGCTCTAAAGATTTGCAGCAAGAAGTACTTATGTAATAGCTCTGTTGAGATATTCTTTTTTCTATCTCTTTCCCTCTCATTTTGTGGTTACAAGTTTATAATATCTAACTTTCAGAAAGGACATTTGATCCTTTGAAAACCTTTGTCCTTTCTGAGAGATGGAAGTAAGAGGAGAATAGGATTGTTTCTCAGGTACTTATGTCTCAATATGACATGTCAATTAATAGAAAAATGTTCTTGTTAGGTCACTGATGATATGATTTAGGGGTTTATTTTAACTAATACAAGAATAGTTCAGAATGGGGAAACGGAACTGAGAGAACTTGCATTGCTGACTGAAAGCCAGACTACTGACATCAATTGCTGCTTTACTGTTATTTCCAAAGACTTACAAAATTTGCTGGAGCTTAATTACATATACTTATAGATCATGGCATACAATATATACGCACAGACATTTTCTTAACAGTTTAAGGCAAATTTTAAAGCAACAACGACGAAACCATAAACCCAAACCAACTCCTAGCACCATATGTTTAAATTCCTAAATAGCCACCTGCTTTGCTAAGCATCCTTCAGCATGTCACTGATAACATGAAAGACAATTTTATACATACTATTTTTATAAACCAGGGTTCTGCTTTAAGAATGAAAAAACGGCTTTAAGAACATAATATTTAGGATGCATTTTTTGGAGAATGTATCTTTGGGGATTGACTTTAATCCAAAAAATTAACAGACAAGAAGAATTGTGTTTAATGAAGGCAGGATTCATATCATAGCTCTAAATTTTTTTTCTGCTAAAAAGCTAGGTGTGTAATCATTTTTGCTGCAAAGATTTGAAATCAGTCACCTCCATCTGATCAGCCAAAGATCAATCATTTTTTGTGTCTCTTTGAAAGCTGCATTACAGCTAAGTAAACAGCATAAGAAGTACATTCAGGAAAACTTTATACCCTCTGACCGCATCTGGATGGTTTTTGTTCCTTTTTGCAGTCTTCCTTTTGGGTGAGCATCCAACAACACATTTATGTGAGTCCCCACATGTTCATGCACATGGACACACAGAGATATTGGTACCTGAGGCCATTAACTTACATAGATCAAGCAGAGAAAGAGATCTCACTGGACTTTTACAGCATAATGGCATCACATGATATTTTGCAAAATGAAGTATGGAAGAAGTTTCAACTGTAAAAGCAGGAAGTTTAAACAATGTCTTTGCCAGCACCTGCCCACACTGGGCTGCTTCCTTGGTCGCCTGAGAACACATCTGCTTGCACAAGGGAATATGCCACGGTGCAGACTCACAGCTACCACAACTAAAACAATTTCACAAGAGCAATCACATGAACTTACTTGTACCCGCTAAGACGGCTCTGTTCTAAAGTTTTCATAAATGCATACAGTGGGCAACTTTCACAACATCTAAATTCTAATAGCTATGGAACTATAGCATTTATTTCAACCCTGAAGAATCATTTCTCTTCTCTTAATTTGGTCATGTGTTCACATGGTCAGTTACATGACGCTGCTTTCCCAGAGGCTACCAGGAATTTGCCAGGTACAAGGTAAGCGCTGAATAAATAATGATAGAGAAGGTAAAATTAATGTCATAAAGACGTACCTACTGCCCGGACAACACTATTCCTACACAATCAAATATTCTAACTCAGTATGGAAAAGAAAACAAAAAGTGAATGTAAGACTAATTATTCTGTGGCCTGATGGAGACAGTTAAAAAAAAAAATGACTGGGTTAGATTAATCATAAGTAATTAGGCCAACAGTAAGAGCTCATTCTTTCATTATCTCCTGGTTTGACAGACCAAATCGATTCATTCCTTAACCCTGCAGGATCCTAATAAGATTTATCTAAAAATGGAGCCATGCTTCTTTAGTTATCTATACCGTGAAGACACTCAGAAATCAATTGCTGTGGCCAGAAGTGGACACTTCCTTTTTTACCCAAGAAACGTAGAAGCGGCAGATTAAGATATGTTCACATATCACATACCAAACAAATCTCCGAACGAACAACACGGAAGGGAGCTCTCATGCTGATGCAGAGGTTGAATCTTAATGGTTAAGAGCGCAATGCAGGGTGAAGGAAAACTGTTTCCCACAAAGCAAATACATCTAGACTGCTGAAAGAAAATCTGCATTTGCAAATCCGTCCTTCTGATTACACCTGACATGCACAGCAGGAAGGGGTACAGGAAGCAATGCTTTAAATTCTTTTGTATACAGTGTCTCCAGCTTGTAGACAGCTCTTCTTCCGACCTTGCATTTTCTGTTCCTTTTGTATGCCTCCCAGATGTAAACTTAAATTTTTGTTTTTACGTTGATTATCACAGAATCTACACACAGTATTTATACTGAGTACTATCGTAGGATTTTCACAGAGGGTTATGAACAAAGCTACCATGTACTTCTTGAAAAACTATTTTGAAGAGAAAAAGAAAGTACTACAAAAAATGACATTTTCTTTAAATTTGAAGGCAAAATTGGTCGCTTTAAAAAAAGCTTAAAATTGCACTGATGGAAGCAATTGTAAGAGATTGTCTTTGGCTAATGGCAACATTTTAGATTATATTTAAAACAAAATAACTTTCTTATCGAAAGCATAAAATATTTGCATACAAACTACCCTTTTTTACATTTTCCTTTTACTACAGGGGAATTATACAGAAAAATGTATGTAACTGATTTGGTGTCTGTGTCACTTGGTACTCAAATGTATTTATAGCCTAAACGTTTTTTAAGATACTGTAAAATTAATATTTTTTATTACAACTTAATCGTTTCTTCCTTTTTTTATGCAAAAGTTAGTTTTGTACATCAAATTAAAGGTAGAGATAAACACTCAGCCATAATAAATAAATAAATAAATAAGTATAAAGAATCATAATGCAGGTCCTGTGACAGCATTCAGTAACAAAGGACAGTGAATACGCTTTTGAAACATAGGTCTTGTGCTGAAGAAGACTGTGCTGAAAAGATTCAAAGTCCATGAGAACTCCTGATAACTAAGAAGAAATATTGTCATTTAAGACTCTGTCCACTATTTTTGCTGCTCAGACAGTATTCTGCAAATCCTAAACTCAGATGAGAATGATAATGGGGAGCTCTGAAGTGGACAGATAGAAGAATGAATGTGGGATGCAAAAGGATTTAAAAAAAAAAAGAAGGAAGCGATGGTAGAAGTGTGAGGTTTGCAGAATGGTGATGGCAAGGAAGAGGAAGAAGCACCAGTGGGTGTGAAGGGAAAATGACGTGAGACACAAGAATACCGTGTCTCCTCTTTGAGGCTGAGGCTTTGTCCTGCTGGAACACCGTTGCTTTGTACGTGAGATGTACCTTAAAGCTGGGATAACTAGACACAGAGAAAAGAAATGAGGGGAAAGGAAACTGGAAAGGAAGAGAGAAAGGGAAAAACGCGGTACTAAAACAGCTTGCTTTTCTGAAATGGAAATAGTCATGTGTACTGCACATACCTGCTAATTTAATTTACATCCCACTATTGTTCTACAATGCTCTCTTGATTTAAGTTTACTTAATCTTTGTCAGCGAGATGTAGGCCCAACTCTTGATGACATTGCAAAAATAAAAATAAGCAACAATAGATCATGCATGCACTTCTTCCACTAGAAGCCAACATTAAACCCAGGAAACGCACTGCATACAGGCCTCACCCCACAAATGAAATTAGTGTATTCACAGCAGCATCTATATTTTAAAATTTCACTCTGGAAAACTATTTGGCTTAACAAAACAGAAGTATGAAAATCCAGGGATTTATATACACTATAAGCATTACACACCCCTTAAGGTAAGTATTCAAGAAAAATGCGACTGTGTACCTATATACATGCTGCATTTGAAATCATTTTGATTCAAGATAAACCAGTAAACACCACTACAGGATTATGGGCATTGTTAGTGCATTGTCACTGTAGTCTGTAGTGTGTACTCCTCTACCTCTACACTGTAGCGTGTAATGTGTACTCTACCACATGGATGAAAGGAAAAAAAGAAATAACCTATAACACCACCATCCTAACAGTATTTGCATTAGGACACACTTTTGTGCAGCTGACTTTTAGAAGCACTTCATAATTTTAAAAAAACATCAGAAAAGTGATGTGTTCTGATGAGAATTTCTGAGATAAATATTCAAATTTAATTACTGTGTCTACTCATTTCTCTCCCCATCTTCCAGTTCCAGATTCATATGACAGATGTTACCACAGCCTCTAAATGCCATCACATCCAGCTCCAACCGCTTAGTTCTGAATACGATGCTTTGAGTGTGCCTTGCAAAGACGTTTCATCCGCTGGTGAGTTGCTGCAGGTCGAGCAGTGACTTGCACCCTTGGACAGTCTCTGCCTGCTCTCCCAAAGGAGGCTTAGAGGCGATGCGGTGCCCAGGAGCGGGACGGTGGCAGAGCTGGGAGAAGGGCACTCAACCTCTTTGCAGCTGGAGACAACAGTGAACGTCAGATGTTCCACCTGTCCTATCAAACTACGAGGAGGAGTAATGTTTACTAAACTAAACCTGGTACGTGAGTAATGAGTAACTCAAAAATGAGTAATCCTGAAATTCTGGCTGTCAGTTGTCCTATGCTTACTGGCATATATTTTCCTTAAAAGGTTATTGAGACATATTGTGTTCCAGAAGGGTATTCATTCACATTTCACATGAAGGCAAGCCTAAATTGGAATTGTTATGTTTAAAATTCTGTTTCAAGAAAATGACCTTCCAAATTACCAGTAAGAATAATTTCCAGAATATTTCCTCTCAGATAAGAGCCTTTCAGGGTTACCATTTATTATATTCTAGCACAGTAGGGTTTGCAATATTGTGCCAAATACAATATACTGAAATTTGTAGGCTTACTTCCTTGATGAAGATTATTATGAACGGATTATCTACCTGGTTTCTATCAATCATTGGAACACCACCATCTCAACTGGAGGAGGAGTGCAGAGCCGACCTTATTTTCAAGTCTTGTTTCATCAGTGTTCAAAGACATAGGAAGTGTAATTCTTGATCTGAAATGATCTTTGTTGCTCAGAACTCTACTGACCACATCTGGCCAAACACTGACACAGAGTTCATTGCATTTTGGGAGCCATGTAAAACCTTCTCTGAATAAATTAGTAATTTAACAGGTCACAAGAGGTATTAAGATTGAGAAAGGAGGACACGCAGTTAAAGTATCTGTAGTTCGGCTGTGTTTAAGTATTACTTATGTATTCAGTAAAGGAAGAAAATAAAACAGCAGCTAGAGTACACACCTTTTGAATCCTATCCCTTATACGGCTTCCTGAGAAAAGTGAAGATGTGAAGGTATTCAAAAGATGAAATAACTACAGCTTTGTTAAACCCGTTGTTTTTCAGGAAAGCCTTAATATTCTGTATCCACTATGAAAATTTCAATAGAAAGAAGACTTCTGAAAATGAACCCACCCATGCTTCCTTTTGAATATTGTTATTTGGGCGATATAAAGCTGTGAGAGACAACTATACTGAAAAAAACAATAAATACGATACTGTTGATACAAATGGAAACAATGCAGCAGTGCCGATGTGCACTTTCTAGCCAGCTAGCTAGCTAGCTGGAGAGAAATCTGTTTCACCTTCCTGCTAGAAACATTGCTTGAAGCCTTGAAGAAAATAAAAAGGGCTGCTATATTATTTTTCTCCTTGCACCCCATTAGAAAAATATTTTTTTTAAAAAATAGTGAAGTCCTACCTTCCTTCTTTTCCTTAAATGAGAATATTGCAAAGATTTGCATACAAAAGCACTTGAGTATTTGTACTGCAGTACATCTGGCAATTATCTTACAAGAGAATGCATTCGTTTTAGCCAATTGCCACAAGCTTGGCACAACTGAGAGAAGTAGAAAGCATTTGAATGTACAGAAGAAAAGGGATATTCCAGCTTTCTACCAGCTACCTTGAACATACTTCACGTTTAATTTCACCCTGTTGCCACAGGCACTGTGTTGTTATGACAGCTGATCTGCCATTGAATAGCTGTAAAGGAAAATCAACAAAGGATCGCTTCAGCGATTTTCAGTGCAATTTATTGGAGCTTGTATCTTGCGGCTGCTGCCGCCTGTTGGGGTAATGACACATGATGGGTGATTAAAGTGCAAGTCCCTAAATCAAAGCTGTGCCAGTGGTCTGAAGAGGCAGAAAACAGCATTCAGACTCTGTTCATTTCTCATAGTGGGAGGACCTCATTAGGAAAAAAATGGGCTGTTTTACTAACAAGAGAAAGTACTTCTGTCTAGGGAGAATTTTACTGTTTCAAAGATTTACTGTAGCTTTCTTACAGCATCTTTTAGACTGTGCATTTAATGAAAATAAATAAGTAATTAAAACAGATAGAGAGTATTACAATCCATCACCACTGACTTGGAATTTAAACTGAGCTGTACTGTAGTTCACTCACATCCTCATATTTAACACAGTTTTTTCCTTTGTTTGCCAATAAATAGTTGGTGAGAGTAATGGCAAAGATAGGCAAGGGCAGATCGCCAGCTCATGAGAAAGTAAACTTTGGAATACACGAGTAGTTTCAGCTCACGAAAATTATTTTTGGTTTTATTTCCTCTTACCTTTTATGCAAGTAATCCAGCTACAGAATTTTACCAATTTTGGTCAAATTTGTCCATTGGACAAAAATACACTCTGAGATAACTGCAAAATAAGTATGAAGAAGCAAATAAATGAAAAAGTCCTTTGATTAAGGATGGCACAATGTTAGGAGAAGAAAACAGTAAAACAGAGTGCACAATTAGATCAGGGGACTTTGTTTTGTTTTGCCACAGAAAATACTATTTACAGACCATAGGGCTGAAAAATGGAGCAAGGACAGATTAAGAAATATCAAAATAGCTTGGTTCAGGTGAATTTGACATAGTATGATTGCTGTTTTTACTGTAAGCGTTTTTTTAAGATATTAGAGATGATGATTTTTATCTTAGAATGAATCATAGAATGGTTAGAGTTGGAAGGGACCTTAAAGATTATCTCGTTCCAACCCCCCTGCCCTGGGCAGGGACACCTCCCACTAGACCAGGCTGCTCAAAGCCCCATCCAGCCTGGCCTTGAACACTTCCAGGGATGGGGCATCCACAGCTTCTCTGGGCAACCTGTTCCAGTGTCTCACCACCCTCACAGGAAAGAATTTCTTCCTAATTTCTAATCTAAATCTCCCCTCTTTCAGTTTAAAACTGTTTACCCTTGTCCTATCATGACACTCCCTGGTCTTCCTTTACAACATATCATGGGTAATTTGTCTTTGCAAATGCAGATTAGGCAATAACAACCTTACTGATATCTTGTGGGATATATGCATTTTTAATGAGAAATTGGACTAAACAAAGTCTTGCTATTCTTTCCATACAGAAGGAAAAGTAGCAATTGGACAGATTTCAACATTCCTATATTCTTGACAGGGAATTACATTCCTAAAGACTAAAATAGGCATTTAGAGGCACCCTGGTGAGCGGAGCACAGCAAGTTCTCCATCACGGGTTGCTGGCTTTACTGCAGGTGTTGCAGCAAGGCAAACTCATTTGACTGGCCACATGGGGAGCGTGGCTTTGTCTTGCCCAGATAAAGTTTCACAGAGGGACCCAGGCATAGACTTCTATCCATTTTAATAATGAAATGCTGCAGTGCTTCATCTGTATGGTGGAACAACTGTTGGCTAGCAGTGGAGGAAATAGCTTCACTAGATTCAGAATCTCCCTTCATAAGCATCTTTTTGGCTTGTTTGTGTTTATAACTACTATTATCTTTTATTTCTTTTGCAGTAGTAGCTAGTTATGTGGTCAGCGCCTCTTTGCTCCATGAGTTGTCTGAAGACGGAGAGAAATAAATCTTGCCAGGAAGAGGTCATGGTCTATGTGGACGAGAGGCACTAAAGGAGGCAGAGGCAGCAGAGGCACAGAGTGGTGAATTACCGCAGTCAGGACCCAAGGTGGCTGCAGAAGAAGGGCACTAGACTCACTTTTACGCTGTGATCAGGCTCCCTTTCCCAAACAGCCTTTTATTCTGTTATTCCACCAGCTCTTGTCATAAATAACAATTTTTAAAGATTCTTTTTTCTTTTTTTAAATTTAAGTGGTGAAATTTAGCATTAAAAGTATCAGCTGAGATTAGGATGTTCCTGCTGGAAGGAGGTGTGGGTCTGACTGACGGCTTTAGGTTTATGTATTAAACACATATAATGCAAATAGTTAAGAAGCATATTTGAGAGGGAAGTGAATGAACCAATTCTGTTTTCTTGGCAGACAGGATTTGTTGGAAATGTTATGGTGATCAGATTAAAACTTTTGCCTCCATATTGACATGAAAATAAGTGATGTATTTAGGAAGGGGCAGGGCTAACATGACTGCCTCCAAGAGATTATTTACATAGGAACATACATACCTTAATGAAAGCTTGATTTTGAGGAGGGAAATTTTTCACAATACCCTTCTATTATGTTATATATAGCCCCTAAAGTGGAATTAGGAAGTGTGACGTTTATTCAGATGAAGGCAGGCAGGCAGTCCATTTTAAGCAGAAATCTCTTCCCTTGTGAATCCCAGGCAACCTTTAAATAATTTTAGTTCTTCTCTTCATGTTAAAGGCTCATTATCCTTTATAGAAATTCTTTAGAAGTCTTCTCATCCCAAGCACCAGGAGTCATTTCTCAAGACAGCACTAGATTCCTTATACCAGATCTCTCATAATTTTCTAATATTGTGTGTCTTGGTGAATAAGGAATTTGAGAACTACTTATCTTTGCTTCAGAAGAAGAAAAAAAATCACTGATCATGATATTTATGTACATTTCTTGAAAAGAAAGGGAGAAGGATAATAGCTCTTAGGTGAAGTTTCTCAGATTTCACAGTTGCCATTCTAGCCCTGTGGTTCCTGATTGAGCATCAACTCTGTCAGCTTTCTTTTCACATTTCTTTTAGTGTTCCTGAAGCCTCTTTCTTTTCCTCTCATCTTTTTTCTTTGCACTCCCTCCTCACAAACTACCTTCAACCAAGAAGCTGGACCAGTTTCTCTGACATTAAGGTGCCGCCATGCAACAAACACTGAGGCACTAAATAAATGTGTATCTGGAATGACTACCATTTCTTTCTTAGCATTAAGAGTCTCATTAAGCAAGGCGAGATGGTTTATAGCTTGAGCTGGCTTTTCACTAAGGAAAAGTCAGTCAATTTTAAAGGTAGCAAGTCATGGAAGTGTATTAGGTCAATGTTTATTCTGTCTACTCCTGAATTACCAAAATAAAAAAATTGCCTACTCTCTTTTAATATCAAAGTTTAATAGCTTTTCTGTTTACATTCAAGTGACACTGGAAATTCTGGAAGAGTAAAGCATCCAGTCTCATGTAAGAGATTTGTCACAGGATCTATGAAAGGCAAAAAATTATCCAGCAATTTTACTAACAGAGTAGGTGGAAACTTTTATCAAACATGGAGGTTAAGAATAACCTGTGCAGAAGGGCTGGGGTGGTGGTGGTAAATTTACAATGATGCTGTCAACGTTTAGTATCTGTATACATGAGGTATCCGTGGTACAAAGGACAATTAAGAAGTGGAAGAGGTGGCTGTAAGGCCACTGCTGCCATGTCTTTCTTTCTGAGAGGCACTCTAGTTTCACAATCAGTGACTAAATCCATCTAAGCCACTTAATTTTTTATCAGGTCATTTGAGCTACGGCTCATGGTCAACCCACATGTAGACTGAAGGAAGGTGGAAAGCCAAGTTGTCAGGAGGAAGTCACAACAAAATGTATTGGTGCTAATCTTTGTTTATGTTCTGGAAGGCTGTTTCTTACTTACCAACTTTGTTACCCAGAAATAACTGCCTAGGCCAGGTCTCATCACCTTTGCCTCTGAGTAAAGGTGGCATTTCGAGCGACCTTGTGGATCAGGATCCATTAATTAATAACACTGTGAATTTCATGAAGGAAGCCCAAGGTTTTTATCTACTAGTAGATCTATCCCTGCGGACTAGGGTCCAGAAAGAAGCTTGTGGGGGAAAGGGAACAGGAGCCAGAACAACCACAGAGAAAAAGAAAACAACAAATACAAGATACAGTACCAGAGAGAATAAGGGCTGGTCCAGGCCCTCACTTTGCAGTCACTCCACCTGACCAGGTGCAAGTATTACGTGCCATAATCACGCCACCGGAACAGGGGATCCAGCTATAGCTGAAGCCCACCATGGCACACCTTCACTCCAGTCACTCCCCAAAGCAGCTTGTCCTTAATGTGTGCTTGATTAAAGCTAAAGCTCTGCCTCTTCTACGCACGCACCAACACACTAAGAGCGTTTGCTCTAACAGCCGTGCTGGGAGCAGTACGTGTGTTAGTGTGGATGTGTGAGGGCGTACAGACGTGCTTGCCTGCTATCTCAGAGCCGGAGGGGTTTTCATTAGATTCAAACAGCAACTGACTCTCCAGGGAAGCTCCTGCTCCTATTTGATAAGGGATGCTCTTTTATCACACATGAAACTGCATGCAGTGATCAGACAGGCAGTGTGCATAGCTGCCAACCAGAGGAAAGCTGTTTTTCTGTAGCATAGTACAGCAGTCCATCGCTACTACAGTTGAAGATTGGCCCCAAAACGGCCAGTTATGGAAACCACATAAGCTGGAACTTCTACTGATCCACAGAAAAAAGTACGCAATTAATATACTTGCTTGAGAGGTAGGGATACCATGTTATTTTTCAGAAGACGAAGCCACTATGGTAAATCAGAGTGGAGAGGACATCTGAGGAACTGGGGCTTGCAAATCTGACTAAGTTGACACTCTTCCTTTCAAGGAACTTAGTTATTCATTCTCTGACATTACAGCAAACAAACAACACCCCTAAAACTGAACATTAGTGGTCTAAAGTATAGCTCCCCAATGCAGAATAAGTTGGATTTTCCTTCCTTTCAGGAGAAAAAAAAAGAAATCTTTTTACTTTCAAGGGCAAGCCTTTTTCAAGCTAATTGACATCTCAGAAGTTCAAAGCACTCACTCAGTCTTCAAAAATCCTACAAACATGAAAGTGCATGGCTTGGTGACCTCCTTCAATACTGATTTAATAGGTCAACCAGGAACTTTTGGCATGCTGAAGTGTCAATAGTCTCTTTTTTCTCTAGTGAGAAATTGTATTAGCTCTACATCTTTGTTTTGTCATAATATTTCCTCTATATTCTCCGCTATGCTTAAGTTTGAAGACGTTCTAGCTAACATGCATCTAAAAACTAGATTGCTTTTGTCTCCTGTGCCTTGAAAGTACAGATAGGTCGAGGTCGTTGTGTATGCACTCCAGATTCAAGAGAATTAGATGCAGTTTCTGAAATCTATCTGCTAGTGGCTAAGTCAAAATAACTATTATGGCTGTATCTATAATATCTTATAGTATGTTACAGCATCTTGTGGTATCTACTGTATTGTACCTATTGTATCTATCTATGGTATCTACAGAATTGATGAAGTGACTTTTTAATCCATGTTTTCTTCAACTTCTGAGATTTGTAACAGTTGCTGTGGGTACTTCTCCTTTGTTATTGTTTTTTTACCCTTGACCAAAGAATTTTCTTACTTCTACTTCATTACTCAGCTGTAGCTCATAGACATGATACAAATTTTTGAAATGAGATGTTAAACATTTTCACCTTTATGTCCCCTTTACTCCCTCTACTAAATAATGGTTTTTATTAGCATACTAACTTCCAGGTGTTACCATATGCAGCTGAATACCAACTTTGAATTAAAACCAACAAAACCAGCCTCTCATCTCCCTCCCCACCTCCCCTCTCTCCAAACTAAGGATGCAGTAGACAAGCCTCTTTCACTCAATGGAAATATCTGGATCACAGAGAAGTGGTTTTGTTCTTACTTTTAACAGTGAGGTACATGGACTTGCTGACGTCTGCTCCCACATCATTGCTGACCTTGCAGAGGTAGTATCCACTGTCTTCTTCCAGCACATGTTTAATCAGCAAGGAACCATTTGTGAGAAGCTGGATACGACCGTTCAATGCAATTGGCTGGAACTGAGGAACCCCAGCACCTAAAGCAGGACCCCCAAGGAAATAGGTTAGTTAGGAAGGAAAGTACCTCAGTTTTTTTTCAAAAATAAGACAGAAACTATAGCTTCCTCTTCATAGATGCTCAATTCAATTAAAATATGAATGGCTTTTGGTATCATCATAACAAACAGAATGGTTCTTTGACAAAAATGAATTCATTAAATGAAAAGAAGAAAGAATTTTGGAATGTAATAGTAGCAACAATTTGCCCACATTAAAGGTAAGGGGGCAAAAGGAGCACGAAGCAGAAGTGGAAGAACCAGGTAGCGGGAGAAAGAAAATGAAGGAGATTTTCAGACTGCTCATGGGTAAAAAAGCAAATTTGTTGTACATTTAGAGGCTGATAAATTATTGACAATTACAGCAGAACAGTCATACAAATATGCATCCTTAATGCATACACCAAATGAATTTCTTATGACTAAGAGGCACGTCTGTTGTAGTAAACGTGGCATGCTCAAGAGACCTCTAGGACCTTGTTTATGAAACTCTGGGTAACTTGGAAAACCACATCAGTGACTGTGTTGCTTGTTTCCTCCTACAGCCAACTGACTGATGACATATAAAATCTCTGTTCTGCCATGTTTCTAGCCAGTAGTTATTTGGACTGGGAAAAAACAAACAAACAAACAAACAAACAAAACCCAAACTCACAAAAACCCCCAAAAAACAAAGAAAGAAACAAAAAGCTCAGACTACTAATCAGTCATGAGGTACCATGTTTGGTGGTAATATAAAAATGGAAGGTCCATAAAAGGACAGGAAGCCAAAGATTTCTGTATCAGCTTTGGTTTTAAGACAGAAGCTACTTTTCCTTGGAAATTAGATACTGGGTGATTTAGGAAATAGGGAACAGGATACTGCCATACTGTCAGCATGCCGCACTGTCCAGAGGCCCAACGCAAGTTCAGGTTCTCCAGCATTGGGGACTCTCTGAGTGTATATTAAGATAAGGTTCTTGTAACAAAGGGTTTTACAACCTGCTTTGGCAGCAGAAGATGGGATTTTTCAGGGAAATCATAAGGTAGTCATCTTCAATGGAATTCTCTTATACCACTTTCTGTACACGAAGTTAATATCTGTCAGCATTAATTACTATACGCAGTTGGCTGAGTCAGCCCAAGAGGAAATACGATGAATAAATACTATAGGGAATGATTTAGTATAAAATAGCAAGCTATAACAACCTAGGAATACAACACCTAGAATATTAAAAAAGACCAGATATGCATACTAAAAATCCTTCCAGTCTTAGAAGAGATTGCTTTGGGGACTTACCGTAACACTGAAGGTCTGGTGGCTGATACTGTGTTATGTTAAAATGTTAAAAGGATAATGTTTTCACAAAAATCAGTTGTCATTGTTGATTTTTCAACTTATTTAGTCACATGCATATCCCACTTCCCCCTTTGTCTATTTTTTTTCTTTAATAAGCCATTTTTCCTGTCATTTAGTTGGAAGGCACATTTATGCTTCACTAAATCTACCTGTCTGCAATTGATTGCTCAAGTAGATCAATACAAGCACTCACTTCTTATATTTCTTCACATGAAGAATTCTGGGGACAATTTGGTGTTCACAGAAGGAAAAGGGCTGATACTCCTGAGGATAGCTACAACTGGGCAAAATTTTGCGTAACTGTTTGCAAAGGCTTCTTACTCTTCACACACGCTGTTCGTGCTATTACAGCCAAAGCCTTTCCTGAGCAATGCCAGCAACTCATCACATACAACTGCATGGATGAATCTGCAAGAGCACCACATGCTCATAAATCACAGACTGGTTGAGGTTGGAAGGGGCCTCTGGAGGTCGTGTGGCCTAACCCTTCCGCTCAAGCAGGGCCACCTAAAGCTGGTTGCCCAGGTCCACGTCCAGATGGCTTGTGAAATACCTCCAAAAATGAGACTACACAACCTCTCTGGGCAACTTGTGCTAGTGCTCAGTCACCCACACATTAAAAAAGTGCTTCTTTACACTCAGATGGAGCCTCCTGTGTTTCAGTGTGTCCCCATTGCCTCTTTAAGTCTGAAGGACTTAAAACAACAGATTCCTGCTGGTTATGGGGTGTCTGTATTGATCACTGTCATTATTCTTTCCATTTCCATTAACTGTCTATCCCGATGTACAAAAAAACGAACCCTCTTTTTCCATTTTTCACTGACATGAAAAGCCAATGATGCTAACTTACCTGCAGGTGTACAGATGCCCTTTCTACTCTGTTGTGGTACTTACAGATGAGCTGTGATCCAATTGCTTTACTCCTTCTAGCATCACCTCAGTAATTATTTCAGAATCTGGCACAAACCTTGCTCACAAACCAATTATATAATGTATGTCTTGAAAGGAAGATGTAGCATATATCCTATAGACCTGTACAGCACCTTAGTTAGACTAGGTATTGAAATTGCAGTCATCCATTAGCAAAATATAAGCTTTTGTAAAAATACTGACCTTTTCACCTAGAGTTAGTTTGAGCAAAAAATGAAACTGCAGTTTAATGGCTTTGCCTACACGACATATCTGCTAAAGCTTTCTTTGACTTAAAAACCTCAGAGCTGTTAATGGAAAAACTTAAAACCAGCCACTTGATGGTAGAATGTCACTAAAATCAAACCACTATTCCTTTCTCCTTTATTAAGGTGAGCTGCTTATCTCTGCAGTTAATTACAACACAGCTAGCTTGGCTTGGCCTCCTCCTTCAGCACATGAACACAACAAAACAGAATTAGTTCTTTATGACCTATATTCATAATTAAAAACACATACACCATTGAGGTTAATAGCATTTGGAGCTCTGCACCCCTCTTGCCACAAACCAGAATGTATTAATAAAAGCAAAAATAGTTTTTAACATGGACATTTCTCTGCCCTCACCCTTTTTCTTCAAATATAATTTGGACTTAGACCCTTAGAAAACCAAAAATGACATGACATAAGGATTTCTTCTCAACAGCACCTAGTTTTGCATTTTAAAGAGTTAACTCATTTAGAGTGCGTACAGAGTTTGGAGAGTTTGTTTTTTTGCTACAACCTACCAGAAGACAACTGACCAGAAGACGCAATCTAGCAGGCAGCACATTTTAATTAAAAAGCAGTCAATTTCCTATGGTTACTGAGGGACAAGTGGGGCCAGTTTTAATGCTCTGTTACATGAGAAGAAAATGTTAAAGCATTATGTAAAGCGCATACTGAATTACTGCTTATGCTAATGTTACCTGACCTTTCTTCTTTGCTGAAAAGACACGATTGGCTATGTTATCATGGATTTTGAAGCGCGGGGTGGTGGTGGTGGTGGTGTAAATCAGCCAAATGCTGCTGGTGAACCTTGTTCTGAGGTTGTTTAAATTAAAGCAGTGTCTCTTTTCTCTCGGCTGTCCATTTCATCACTCGCCCGCTAAGGCCATAGCTAACACAGGCACACATTCACAGCTCCAGGACACCTCTAAGGCAGACCAAAAGCCCACCTACATCAGCCTTGCATCTATGACAACGGCCAGCACCACATGTTTAGGGAGATGACAGAAGAACAGTATAAACATGACTGATACTTCCCTTATTGCACCCTGCCAGCCTCTGACAAGTATGAAGATTAAACCAGTAACTTACAGGTGAGTGAGCTGTTACTAAACCAGAATTAATCTGTCCCCAGTGATCACCAGGGGAATCCTACCTTTTGAGTACTTCCAGACAATGGTAGGAACAGGATAACCCTCTGCAGAGCAGTTGAGAATTACAGCTTTTCCATAGATCCCATCCTGGTCGCTGGGCTGAACCACAAACCTAGGGGGCACTGTGGAAGGAAACAAAAGGAGCCATGAGAATTTGTGCGACTAAGCAGGTAGCTCAAAATGGCAGACCAGTCAAATAAAGAGACATAGCATTTTGTAGAGGAAAGCAAAAATTAAAACCAGCTTTTTGATAATCCAGTGACATAGTAAAGTTGGTTTTACATGGTTATTTACTTTCTGTGCACAATCTCAATGTATTTCTTGCCAGGCGCAACAAAAGCACTGGTCTTGCTAGTATACAAAAATAAGCTAACAAAAATCTCTCCACAGGAGAGGTTATAAAATGGAGTAACAGATAAATAAAACTGTCATGGTAATAAAAGAAATGATTTCTAACAAAGGGAGAGGTTTGGTGGGTACCTAAGAACAACTGAAATTTTCTGTTTGTTTTTTATAACAATGAACTAGCAAGCTTTAGAAAAAGAAGATTTAAATTATGTAGCATAAATAACCTTAAAAAATAACAGTTTTTAATAGCAATCAAATCACTTAATATTAAAATGATGATGTTTGAACCATAAATTCTGATAGGACTTTTCTTTCCAAAATCCATAGAAAGGTTCAACATAATTTGCTTGCATTAAGTTGAAGAGGATAAGTCTTATTGGAAATAGATGTACGTGCATCAATGTATATCTATTATTAGACTATGTATTATTCTAAAGCAGCGTAAAACACTGCAGTGAGGCTTCCAGACAAAAGCAAGTACTTATGTATTTATACATAAATAAAATAAGAGCAGCTCATCTCAAGGAAAAGCTCTACATGTTCCAAATACAGATACACAGTGAAAAAAACTTGTGACAATGCTAGACCTATAGTTGACCATGAAGGCCTGATACTAAATGTCAAGGTCTCAATATAACCTGCAGATTTATCAAAAGTTTGAAAGAAAAACTAAAAACTGTGAAGAATGTTGGAAGACCCACAAAAGTTACTGAATATTAAAAGTGTTTAATGGTTTGGTAAAGTCAGTTAAGGTCACAGATTTCTGTTGACCTCCTGTTCTTTGTCTCAGAACATGAAGAAGTAAATACCTGAGAAAAGTAAATTATTCATGCCCTTATCGCACATGTTATTCTTTTTGTCATTTCTTACAGTGCAACAGAGAAAGTGTAGTAAAGTAATTGAGTCTGTGACAGGCTTTTTTCCTCTCAAATCAAGTACAGTAACACACTCAGATCTAATGCAGTAAAGGGGAAATCCTGATAGTTCCTTGCTTTCCTCTGCCCACCACAGTGTATCCACACGAGGACACACATGCAACCTTATGGGTTCATAGAATCATAGAATCATAGAATCATAGGGTTGGAAGGGACCTCTGGAGATCATCTAGTCCAACCCCCCTGCCAGAGCAGGGTCACCTTAGAGCAGGTTGCACAGGAACGCATCCAGGTGGGTTTTGAATGTCCCCAGAGATGGAGACTCAACCACCTCTCTGGGCAGCTTGTTCCAGTGCTCTGCCACCTTCAAAGTAAAGAAGTTCCTCCTCATGTTGAGATGGAACTTCCTACACTCAAGTTTGTACCCATTACCTCTTGTCCTGTCACTGGGCACCACTGAAAAGAGCCTGGCCCCATCCTCCTGACACCCACCCTTTAAGTATTTGTACGCATTAATAAGGTCACCCCTCAGCCGTCTCTTTTCCAGACTAAACAGACCCAATTCCCTCAGCCTTTCCTCATAAGAGAGGTGTTCCAGTCCCCTAATCATCTTGGTAGCCCTATGCTGCACCCTCTCCAGCAGTTCCCTGTCCTTCTTGAGCTGGGGAGCCCAGAACTGGACACAGTACTCCAGGTGTGGCCTCACCAAGGCAGAGTAGAGGGGGAGGATGACCTCCCTCGACCTGCTGGCCACACTCTTCTTGATGCACCCCAGGATGCCATTGGCCTTCTTGGCCACAAGGGCACATTGCTGGCTCATGGTCATCCTGTTGTCCACCAGGACTCCCAGGTCTCTTTCCACCGAGCTGCTCTCCAGCAGGTCAGCCCCCAACCTGTACTGGTGCATGGGGTTATTCCTCCCCAGGTGCAGCACCCTACACTTGCCCTTATTGAATTTCATAAGGTTTCTCTCCGCCCAACTCTCCAGCCTGTCCAGGTCTCTCTGTATGGCGGCACAGCCTTCCGGTGTGTCAGCCACCCCCCCCAGCTTTGTGTCATCAGCAAACTTGCTGAGGGTGCTCTCTATCCCCTCATCCAAGTCGTTGATGAATATATTGAAGAGGACTGGGCCCAGTACTGACCCCTGGGGAACACCACTCGTCACTGATCTCCAACTGGACTCTGTGCCCCTAACCACGACCCTCTGAGCTCTGTCTTTCAACCAGTTTTCTATCCACCTTACTGTCCATTCATCTAACCCACTCTTCCTAAGCTTCCCTATGAGGATGCTGTGGGAGACCGTGTCGAACGCCTTGCTGAAGTCAAGGTAGACCACATCTACCGCTCTCCCCTCATCTATCCATCCAGTCACACCTTCATAGAAGGCTATCAGATTAGTCAGGCATGATTTCCCCTTGGTGAATCCATGCTGAGTGCTTCTGATAGCCCTCTTTTCCTCCACATGCCTTGAGATGACGCCCAGAACAAGCTGTTCCATCATCTTTCCAGGGATGGAGGTGAGGCTGACCGGCCTGTAGTTCCCCGGGTCCTCCTTCTTGCCCTTTTTGAAGACTGGAGTGACATTGGCTTTCCTCCAATCTTCAGGCACCTCGCCTGTTCTCCAGGACCTTTCAAAGATGGTGGAGAGCAGCCCAGTAATGACTTCCGCCAGCTCCCTTAGCACTCTCGGGTGCATCCCATCAGGGCCCATAGACTTGTTCACAGCGCCGTGGGTCCAGCCAGTGTTAACTTTGTCTGAAAGCTGGCGGAGAGAGAACACAGGGCCCGACCGTCCCTCCTTGCTCTGACCCAAACTCCCATCAGACCCCACCACTTGCCTCTCCAGAAGTGGCAGAAATTAAGAAAGGAAGTATGGGAGAGGGCTGTAGCATGAAGAAACATAGAAGGGGATCATCAGTACAGTGACTATTTGCCCTGGGGCCTGAAAGAGCTCTTAATGGCCATGAATATAGTACTAATTATACATCAGAAGAACTGTGGCAGAAGCACAGCAGCAGCACCACCAATGCTATAATACATAACTTTAAAGGTTTTTTTCAGTATAAACGCTCTCAATAGCACCTCCCATTATACCAGAGAGTCCCAAGTTTTCCTTAAGGAGAAGCTTGAGCTGCCAGTGTTGGTATGGACAGGAGTGCTAAAAGGTGGAGGTATCTAGACACACTCTCTCCAGGTTCAGACAAACCTCCTCACAACGGCTGGAGCCTTTCTTCCTGTGCCTGCATAATCCAGACTCCCTTCCAACTTTCTCTTTCCACCTTCATAAATACAACTGTTTTTTAAAAGAGGAGAACAATCTTCTGGAAAGCAACAAATCCTTTTAACCTTTTCCTCATTGAATCCTATAGCTATAATGCAAAGATGTTTATTGCCTAATGATGTACAAAGAAGTTCCACTGCTCTTTGGAACGTGGCTAGAAGAAATGGAAGGAACTAACAGTAACAGAGGTAAGAGACACATTTGTACTGGCAGATATATTTACTGCTGTCAAAAATTTCAGTTTTCCAAATAGCTGCCATACTGACAAACATATATCTTATGTTATGTTAATTCATGATAGGTAAGCATCAAACATGAAATCCTGTCAACAGCAGTTTTGGGCAATCACCAACCCTCTTCTAATTATCTACTCAGAGAAGATGTTTGCTTCAGTAGCTCTTTTCTCACCGTTCTGTGTTCATTTTATCACCAAACACAAAAGAAGTCCCAAGCGCTTATTTACCAAAGAAGATGAAAAGCACAATTACTTGCACAATAGGTTTGATTTTATACGACTCAGAAAGGTGGCATCAGCTAGTTTCACTTCGGTAACTAAGAAAATTTGTATTCACAACTTCTGAAAAATCAATTACAAGCTGCTTATCCATAAAGAGGGCAGACCAAAAGTAAAACCAACCCCAAAACCACCTCGGTTTTATCAGTCTTACAGGTGAATGATTAAAAATGATGCAATGGAGTGACTAATAACTACTGGCCACCTCTATCACTGAAAAATGTGAAGAGTATAATGTCTTTTAAAATCTCTCTTACAATACAAAACTTTTGTAACTTGTTTTATTTCCCTGCTCTTTGAAAAACATTTTCTTTATATTCTTCATTTGCTATGGATGACAACGGCAAGAAATGCTAATTTTTCAGGAAATAATTTATTATATTAAATGGGTAGGCATATGCAGAAGGTTCTGGAAAAGTTAAGCAAGATTGCCTAGTACAGAATAAAGGCAATCAGCCTTTAAAATACTATTTGCATTAAAGTTACCTGTTAAAATAAAATTTTTGTCTAATCCTTTTGGGCATATATAGAGAAAAATGGACAGGTGCCAAGTGTAAATACTGTTTGGGCATTTATATGGAAATGCTTCCTTCCACACCTTTAATGAACTTATGGAGATATTTTTGATGTCTTGTGCCTTTAACACTGACAAGCTCTGAACAGGGCTTTTTATCATATTGATTTCACTGTATTTTGGGTATATACAAAACATAAGGTTTTGCTCAGTTGTTTTTGTTATTCTCATTTTTAATTATTACTTTCAGTACAGAATGATACCTGTGGAAATGAAATTTTGCCATATAAGCTCCAGAACTAGGTGTATGTTTAGCAATCATACGGTTTCCTTGTACTGCTCCATAAACAAAGCATGTTTCAAACTTACTTGGCAAAAACTCTGCCCACATCCAGTAATAGAAACAATTTCAATATTCACTAAAGCTTTGGCCTTCCTTCAGGACTACTTATAAAAGTGCCAACTGCTGCTGTGATTTTGAAGACATGAATCCTTGACACTTAGTCTTATGATTGCCAATAAAAATCAGAAAAAATGCTACGGCAAAACAAAATTATTCATTCAATGACCTTTCTGTATTTTTTCTGTATTGCTGTCTAGGTAAAACCACAGGATTTTTCTTCTTATAGAAATGATTAAAAAGTAAACAGAGGAGACCTCTACATTTTTATTCTTCACTGATAGTTTGCTTCTCAATTTTTCTTTAAACAAATAACTACTTCAGTGCTATGTGCTATCACACTTTGGAAGACAATGCATTTAACTATTTGATCTGGATTTTGATATTTAGCTTTAGATTATAAAGCTACATTCACTTTTTCGTTATCTTTCAGAAATTCATTAGCCCTTAAAGGAAATTTGCTTAGTAAGAATTTAACAAGGTTAATTTGTCTGATATGCTTAAGTAGAGTTAATGGAGAAAAGAAAGCAATTAGTTCTCCTCCTCTGTCTTTAGTTGTAAAAGTGTGGGCCCCCTCTGCCCCGTTAGAAGTGAAACACTCTGAAATAGCTCACAAATATGACCGAGCAGTTCTACTTTTATTACCACCCTTGTTTCAGCAGCACAGTCCCTTGAGCCCATAAAGGAGGGCATTTGAAATTGCTTTAACAGTGAGTTTCTGTTAGGCTCTCTCATTTAATTCAGCCCACGGATCTGTGATGAGGAATGAGCTGTTGAATTGTTTAGTGTAAGAGCAATAAGTTGACAGACGCAAACTATTTAATGGCTGAACGCAAAGGACCTAAAAAAGGTGTTTTCAGTCAATATTATGACTAGCAGTCTCAGGCTCTCACAAAGGAAAAACAAGGGATGAGAGCAATCAGAATAGGATGTTGAAGATAACATGAATGTCATAGTGCCATTTTAAGGGAAGGAAAATGCTTTTATTATCTCCTTGTGTGAAACAATTTTGATAAGTTGATAAAGTACAAGTTGGTACCCTAAGAAGATACTGTTTACCAGTGTCATCGCTGCTCGCAATGATGAACTTTACAAGCCACTGACTAAAATCAGTTTATGAGTACGTGCTAACATTCCCCAATTTAATTTTGCTTTGTGTAAATCCAAGAATCCTTTCTGACTGTGCTTTATGCCGGGGACCAGATGACGAAATCACACACTCCTTCCTGGACTTCAAATCTATGCAAGTGCTTCTGGCTCCCAAGTACAGCGATTAGTACATCACACTGGAGAGCAATTCTGAAGGCTCCTAACACGAGCTCCTCCGGTGGGCTTCTAAGTGAGTTAAGAAATAATCTATGACATTGGCCCAGAATACAATGTTTCATTTTTACATGGAATATTTGTACTTTACATTTAGATCATACTGTCAAAATGATGGAAGAAATTTAATCAGCCAAAGCAACCATTGATGTATTAATGAATGAGATCATTAAACACTGTACTTTAGCAAAGATGAACAGTTATTAAATTTGGTCATTGGACCTAAGGGGTCGATTTAGCTGGTTTAGTGAAACCATTTGCTATGCAGTTCAAGAAAAAATATGTACTTTTGCAAGATGAGACAGTGCCTAGTGGTTTGTGTTGATCAGGTTTGTCAAATGAGAACATTAAATAGGAAGTGAATCATTCAAGAATAATCTTCAAAGCTGAAGTGTAAACACCAGCAAAGAAACTAAATTAGTTTTGACACCAGCTGCAACTATAAATCTTTTCCCCCTGCTTTTCTATCACAAACTGTGTTTCCTGTATCACACCGGCACCCCCACCAAACATCAGGAAGCAGACGGATACCCACTTACTAACTGGAAGATTCAAGGCTCAGAGACTCCTCATTGGGTGCCTAACTATCTAATGATATTCAACATTCCTGGTAAGCGCAAAATGAAAACACATTAACACTTAATGCACTAAATGCATTAAGGGGGGTTATTAGGTATTTAAAGACCTTATCTCAATTTTAACTTATGATGTGTTCACTAGCAGGAATTTTAAAATCACGATTTATGCACCCACTACTATCTTTGAATTCTCTTTTCTGTCAGTATCTGAAAAATTATGAACTCATAATACATTTACCAGCTTTTTCTTTTCGGTTACCAATTAAAATCTTTTTCATTGCTTTTTATTTCATAATTACTTCATTCCCATTTTATGAAACCCTACAGAAGTGAATAACACGTGATAAAGTGCATATAGGTTTTTAATCATTCTTTAGAAGACAGCCCTAATTAGTAAAACATTAATTAATTCTGCACGATGATATAAGTAGTTGACAGAGAAGATATTTTACTAATTTCTATGGATAGCTTTCATGACACAATCCTATTCTTTCCTTTTTCTTAATAGCATGTCTAGCAAACCAGGAGCGTGACAAGAAATAAAATAACCAAAATAATAATGATTTATGGGTTTTTGAGAAACCCTTCTAGCTTGCAAATTTTTGATGCATTTCCAGAGGAACTGCAGACCAGGATCTGGCAGAGCACAAGATTTTGAGAAAGCAAGCCCTGTTTTCACTCACCTGGACTGCCTACCTGCAGTGCCTAGATGCAGTGAAGATGTTGGGCTTCTCTCAGTGGCTAGTTATGAGTTTTTAAATGATATTCTGTAAACATTAGGATTTATCAAGCCTGCTTTTTTGTGCTTTTTTCTGTAGATTTGTATCTTGTGGTTGAGTACAGACTCCAGTTGGAGCATTTCTTGTGTTTGCAGAGGGCTTGCCTGAGTAGAGTCCCTGGTGTCTAATGTTACACTCAGTAAAGATGTTTCTAATCAATCTCCTCTTTTCATTAAGTTTTTTAGGCTTTCAGCCCCACTGGAGGAATTTTCCCCATTCCAGTTTGTCTGAAATTGGCCAATAAATTGTGTAGAGAACTACTGACAGGTCTACGTCCAGAGCATGTGACTGTCTCATTTCCAGGTCCTCACCATGGCAGAGAGAACTGAGGTTGTCCTGAGATCTCACCCAGGGTTGCAAGGCTGCTCAAAAGCTTTCTCCTCTCACTTTCTTTCTCTCAGCAGGTGTCTTCCACCTCCTATGTGATGCTCTGAGAGGAAGCTCTGTGGAAGCTGGTCATCTTACTCTGATATTTAAGGCAGGGAAAATCCAACCGTGCTAGCTAGGTACTTTTAGGATTCCTTATTGCCACTTGGTTGCTTTTATAGACCACAAAATAGCAGGAAGACCAGTGAAGATTCACCACGAGGTACCCACAGATTTTTCAGAGTTCAGTGCTTGTTTTTCTTTTGCCATTCAATACTCCCGGTAAAATGACAGTGCAGCTTAGATATGAAAAATAATATTTGTAGGAAGAATATAGGAAATATTAAGCAGACTTAAAACTTAACAGAAAAATATGAATGCTAAAAAATAGCAGATACATGTGATCTGACAGAAAATATCAAGGAAAAAAGTCTTAAATTGTAAAGCCAAACAATTTATGTAGCTGTATGAATTCTGCAGAATTTTGTGTACTCACCTGCAGTTAAAATGTAGCAACAAGCAGCTGGCCTGTGTTTCTTCATTTGTCTTAGGAATGGACTGGACTTAGATTCTACTTCTAAGTCTACCCATGTACTGTAAAATGATATGGACTCCCACTTATTTTGGAAACATGATAGCCTTCATTGTTTTGAAGTCTACTTTTTAAAATTAAGACAAGGACAGATATGGAAAAAGGAACTTTGTGGGGAACAGTCATATTTCCCTTTACTTTCCTCTCCCATTCACTGCCTACTCTCATATCAAAACGCACACACTTCACATAAATAAGATATTCCCAGAACACATCACCTGACATTTAGAAAAGCCAACATTTAAGATTAAAGCGCACTGCTGAGAAACCACCACACAATGTGGATTAGAAACAAGAGGAGTTTAAGCACCATTTCTTCTCCCTTTATTTGGAGAAATAACACTTAGTTGATTTAGAAAAATATTATGTTTCAGTTATACAGCACCTGTGAACAAAAAGATGAGGAGGGATCAGAAAGCCTGAAGAAGAAACAGACAGCAGGAAATCGAGTCTTTACTTAAGTGTGTATAGGTCAGGTTGGATGCAGATGAGAAGTGACCAACAGCGACCCTCTGATGGCTGTCTGTCTTCTGACCTACGTGGACTGAGACAGCTGAAGCAGTTCAGTATAAGGAAAAGAGGTCAGTCCAGGGTTTCAGCAGAAAATTCAGGTCAAACATCATATTATATTTTCCCCTATCCCTGTGAGTGAGAACTATTATCCCAGATGCATACGCAAAACTGATTAAGACATTACCATTTAAATTGACATAGAGAGAGAGGAGAGAGGCTTAAAGGAGGCTGCTGCAGAACACTAGCTGGGCAGAAAGATAAGCAAAAGGGGAAGAATGAAGTAGCCCTTATAACCTCCTAAAAAGTTGCAGGACTAGGACTCCAGAGGCTTTAAGCTCCTGAGTAAAACAGCGTGAAAGTCTACCCTCTGTCATGCCCATGCATTTATAAGGATGCCCTTCAGGTACACCCACCCAACAGCTGTCATCTCACTGCTGGGGCAGAGCCCTCATCAGCAGGTGCAATTAGAGCAGCAGCACACAAGGGGGAAATAGAGGTGTTGGTGTCAGCGGTGTGACAGGGGTGCAAGAGCAGGCTCTTCATGATTCCTCCCCTAGACAAGGAGGGAAAACGAATTAATGTCAAACAAGGCAGCAAGAGGCAGGGACGCTGCAGTCCAGGCAAGGCAGGGAGAGCAGGGATGCTGTTCGGGGAAGGCAGGGCTTGCCCCGATCAGTGGGGCGCAGAGCAGAAATCCCTACATGTGGGCTCACTTGAACTGTTACAGCCTCGTGGATCTCGGTGCTGAAAAAAGGATAGACAGTGTTTGCAGAGAGCTAGTTTTCAGTGGTACTATCTATGTCAGCTTTTTTTTTTCTTCTTTTTTTTTTCGGAAGGTCATCCTACCATCCCTGTTTTGGTGAAATGCCTATAGGAACCCGCACGGAGTTGCTAAAGTGATTCATTCCCTTCTGACTGCAAATCAGGTACGATCTCAGCTGTTATTAGACGCAGCATTTCTGCGTAGGGCAGACACAACCAGTGGACTGTCTGTTGTGATGGGAGATTGTCAACTTTCCCTTCTGCAGGAAAAGAGAAGGTGAGGAAAACCTTTTACTGTTAGAATGGTGAATAGGGTTAAAAGCTAACAGAACAGCTTAGGAAAAGAATAATTAAATGCACATAGTTAATTAAACCACTTACTTTAAGAATTATTGGATAGATGGGGAAAGTAATAGACATCTGTACTGAATAATACAAGATTAAAAGCAGTGATTTTTTTTTCAAATCATTAAAGTAATATTCATATCAAAACCAGTGAAAAAACAATGGACCTATTTGCCACTGCATTTTGATAATACCAGCATTAAAAACTAAGCATACACATTCTATAAGTGGAAAAGTAGGGAATAAACCATTAAGGGTAGTCCTAGATTGGACTAGATGGAAAGATTTCACTTAAAGGAAGAGCTGTTCAGCAAGTTTTGTCTCAAATGAGTTTTTGAGGGATAAAAAAAGCCTGGGAAAGGTGGCAAAAAACCCTGAGTGGTTTTAGGATTTGTCTTGGTAAACTTATGGAAGGGGATATAAGATGTAGTGGTCTTCAATGGGCAGAAATAGCAAAGGTCACTTGCAGTAGAACAGTATGTGCCCTCTTTCTCTGAGGAGTCTAATGGCTTGATAGTAAGAAGGAGATGGTGGAGACGGAAGAGTATAACTGTATTACTTTTTAAAAATGAAAATTTAAATCACTTTGAAAAACTTTAAGAAAGAAAAGGAAGCAATTTGGTTTTGTTGAAGTTTTGCTCAGTAAGTTTGAAAATGTATCACAAGGCATAATCTCTAGGGAACTTGGCTAAGGTGTGAATTGGAAGGCAAAAACTATTGAAGGCAAGGTATCTCTCTAAAAGGAGTTTTCGACATAAAATATTTCCTTATTGAAACTACACTCACCTCTATTTCAAGGCAAAATATTGTCAAGTTAGCATAATAAATCATAAAAATAAATCGTGCTAATCGCATAACAAACACAAATAAGAAAAAGAACAAAAACACGGTAACAGCGGAGAGGCTTTTCCCTGTGAAGCCAACATCAATGCTTTGCTTTTCTACTGATATAATGTTATATGAGAGGCTGATCTAAATAAAAAATGGGGATAATCAGACTAAAACAATAACAGAGAGGAATTTGATACCATTGCAAAGACTTGATCCCCATGAATGGGCTCGTGCTTCACAAATTTTCCAGGAAGTCAGTCCTGTGGCTCCCCCATCTACCCTGTGCACTCCGGTGTTGTTCATTAGTTTTGAGACTTTTAGATAGAAAAAGTCGTATTAGTTTTTGTGCTTCATTGCTCTGTGTGCTCTCTGTTATGAAGAGAAGGATTACCATATTTTCCTCTCTTTCATACTTCCCATCAAACAGATGTCATTACAAAATACTGATGAATTCTGCTTAATTGGTGCCCTTCAAACTAATTACATCTACTTACCTCTCACGATTAATTGGCTTTGGTGCTCCACAGCTGCTGCATCATTTCTAGCTATACAGGTATAATTCCCATTGTGCATCAGTGAAAGATTAGAAATCCTTAAGGAGCTGGTGAAGTCGATGTTGTCAATCGTCACGCCGAGGCTGGCTGGGATCGGCCTGCCGTCCTTCTGCCAGGTGATTGTGATGGGCAAATCCCCGGAGACCACCACGCAGGGAATGAAGACCCGCTGCCCGATGGAGAACCGCGGGAACTCAAAAGGCTGAATAAAAGGCGGAACTGCAACAAAAGAGGAAAGAGGAGCTATTGCAGTTACGGTCTCCTTTCTGAAAATAACATAATGGAACAGATGTGCAGTGCTGAATATGTAAAAACAACACCTTCGACAGCCACAGCGCATTGTTCAGCTAAAAAAAATCACATCTTTTGCAAATACCTTTTTTTTTTTTTCTTGACTATCCAATACATAAGCAGAGCTCAAAAGCAGTGAAATCCCTGGCTCCTAGAGACACCAGACACCACTGGCAGATTCCTGCAAGAGTATTAAGCATCTTTTCAAGAAATCATACTGCCATCTCAGGACTCACCAGGATTTTCAGCAGCAGGATGCCTGAGGAAGACCTCAGCAGCTTTCAAGGTCTGGTATGAGTGCCTTGCTTAGGGTCATGGAATAAGCTTGGATGAGGCTCCAGCTTTGCCTCTGGGATGTGATGAAAGGGAGCATAAGCTTCTCTAACTGCTCCTGGTGCTGATTTCTTAGTGTTTCAAGTCACAATTCTCAGTAAGATTGGGTAGAGGTATGAAGTGAAAGGCATATACAGTACTTGTAAGACAACAAATTAAGTTAAAACTGTTTTCTAAACACAGGGCTGGTACAAGACATAAACTCTCAAGCTGGTATTTAATTCCTGCTAAGTATATTTTGCTTGGCAAATCCTTTTTTCTTTTTTTTTTTTTTTTACATATAATTCTGTGGCTGAACCAAAAAATATAAACAAAACGCTCTTGTTTTCTGTCATAGGGAAGAAATCCACTTCTTAGAAAACATTTTGTTTTCAGGTATTTTTAAGAAAAACAAAGGAAATAGTGGGTTAGATTTTATAAACCAAGCAAGAATTAATGGGGGTGCTTCACTTTCTCCAGGTTGTGGTTGGAACATTTATTAACAATTTGGTAAATTGGGAATCAAATACCTACCCAGATGAAGGAACTGAAATCTTCTCCCATTCTCAGGGAGCACTCTAACAGCCAGGGCATTGATCTAAGACAGGTTTCTATCAATCACTCCTGAAAAGACTATAAAACCAACTTTGCAAGCAGTACTCAAATACTCATTTATCAAAAGAGAAGGTTCCTAGGGGTTATGTACCTTAGATACAGGAGTGCGTTTCCCTGCTCTTGCCTGAGAGATTACTTCTATGTACTCTGTAGTACATTTGAACATCTTTAACCAGAAAGATTGAAGGATGCCCATAGCAGAACATTTATACTGCTGTATATTAGCTAGCTTCAGAAGAAAATGGAGTCGGTGGCTTTATCTAATTGTATTTCTTTTGTCCTTTCTCCCTTTAGCAAATCTAAGGCAATGTTTTTCCCCAGAACCGAAGCAGAAAAGAAGAACAAAAACTCTTTAAAGCAGTTGTAATATATGCTAGCCCATTGACTTCCCCAGCAGCAGTTTTGCCAGTGTCCTATTTTTGGGACGTGGGGATAGGTATTTGTGACTATGGTAGTTCAGTTGCCTATGTTGGCTGCTCTTCCATCAGGAGTAAGAAAGCTTATTGTTAAGGAAGCGATACCAAACCCCCCAAAGGGCAAAGACATCATTCAAAGACATGTTCAAATGCTTGTGTACATGCACATCACGGTGCACAAATCAGATATTAACTCCACTGTTTCTCTCACAGCTGTTTGATGCCGTTTTGATGAGAAGACATGACCATGCGCAGCTGCCACAGAGAGGTAACATCGGGCGCAGGGTACCACAGCTCATCCTTACAGGCTTTCCCTGAATTCTTCCAAGAGCGTCTCGCTGTCTGCGGCTGTGAGAAGTGCCGCTGCAATCAATTTTTCTCACACGCTGTAATGTCTTTTCCTGACTGCCATCTCTTCAATCACTAAAACCTGTCCTGTTGCGTTTTGAAAATCTGGTAGATCAGGCATACAAAAGAAAGAAACTCGGTATACAATTACTGTGGGTTTTTTTGAACTTTGAGCACTGGAAATTAACTGCTTTTTCAGTTGGGGACCTAGTGTCACAAAGTGAGGCAAAATGTCTGCCTGCCTCTTCTAATTACCTTAGCTCAGCTAACGCATTCACATGAGATATTTCAGTTTCTTTGTACATCAGCAGGAAAAGGCCAAATTTCTCCTAGCATTTATTGACAAGCAGTTTAGTATAAGTGGGAATGAGAAATTTTTAAAATGAGACTGTCAAAAGGTTTTAACATAACCTTTCCCCTTGATGAGCGCAAATATCTGCTAAATGCCAAGTGCCCCTCTCCTCCCCTGCTTACTGTGTTGGCTAGCACATTTCTGCCCAAATCTTTCTCTTAGTCTCAGGCATCATTACTGAAAGATATGCTAAAATTCACAGCAGGGTGGCAAATTGCTTCTGTATTTTCTGCTGAGTGTGTAACAAATTTGAACCAATCTTTCATGAATAAAATGATATCAAAAGTCAGACAACATATTGCTCAAGGATTATTGCATGCGTCCTCACTCTGCGTCTCCCCACTGAAGAAGACAGGGAGCAAGATCACTAGGTCACATTGGAGTATTTTTCAGAAAATATTGATTTGCAAGGCTGCATTTACCAACTCTAAAATTTAAGTAGCAGCCTGCAGAGCATTTCAGAAATTGGCTAAAATATTTATAGACAGCACATTTTCCCTCTACTGAGGTCTTTAAGATACAGAGGAAACAAACATTTATTTCTGCTTCATAAAATATAACGTATATTCAACCTGCAGCAGCTTGCAGTCCTGACAAGGAGTTTATTTTAAAAACCAGTGTGTAATTTAAAATCAGTACTTTAAAAAAAAAAATAGTCCAACGATAACTTTGAATTATTGAAAAATCTTTTTCAGATATAGTATTTACCAGTTTTGGCTGACCAAACATAGCAGATAAATTATATTCCTGATAGTTTGAAGAAGGGAACTATCACAAAAAAATCACTTATTAAAAACAGACTGAAACACACCTGAAGTCGGGAAAATAATTTCTGAAATACAAAGGTTTCGCTATATATCTGTATCTATCTCTGAAGTAAAAAGTTGACATACATCCGTGACAGAAGGAAATATCGAGCTTGATTAACCAGCATGTGGGGTGCTTTTTTTTGTAAATTAAAACTGTATCATTGCCAAGCAGCACTAGGGAGGGATGTATACTACCTTAACTCTGAGAGAGAAAAGTTACAGTAGGACAGATGTATTTAAAATGTGTTTAAAATACTTCAAGGTGTGTTGAAGTATTTCCCTTCCCTATACATAGCTTTAGTTTGAATATACTTCAGAGCTTGTATTTGATTTTTTTGTTAAATTATGATATTTTATATATAAGGTGCTACATGTTAACAGAGAGAGGGCTGTATGTGTATGTGTGCTTGGGTACATGGAAGGGATGTTTCTTCCTCTACCTGCAATGGGCAAAAGGGTGAAAAACTCTGCTTCATGCAATGAAGTGCAGTGTCTTGGGAATGCTTTATTGATGAGTGCTTGAATTAAGTGTCTATTTTAGAAGAGGATCATGGGCCAGCCTCATTAGTGCTAATGCAGGAAGATTTAAATTACGTTTTTGTGCCCTAGCAAGGTCTTCTGTACCTCTGGGAGATTACTGTAAAGGAGGGCAAAGAGGGCTTCCACGCTGCTCTCCATTAGCAGAGGAACATCTTTAATTTCTTGCCCTTCATTCCATGGGAGTTATTTTGGAAGGAACCACTGAGATGATTCACTAAAACCGAGTATCCTGCAGATAGCCTGTCTCCTGTAGCAGCCTTGTGAACATGGTGTTCCTCTCCTGTGGCTCTGCATAGTAAAACGAAAGTTGTCCTCTGCTTTATCATTAGAAATGGTTCCCTAGTGGATTTTCTTGCATCAACGCTGTTGCAGGAGCTGTGCCAACAGTATAAAATACCTTTGGCAATGAATGCTCACAATACATGTCCATTGGCTGATGCAAAGTAATAACCACCAAACTAAGTAGCCTGTTAAAGGCAGACACGTGACCCTAGATTTCATGTGCTGGGAATGCAAAAGGCAAAACTGTTTTGCCTCTGCACAAACCCTAGACACAATCTAGTCATTTGTAATTTTTCTCAGCCACCAATTGTTTCTCCTAAACAGATCCATCCACTGTGGGTTATGGTCTGAGCAATTGCACACAGTCGCTGAAACACTGGATTTTTCTGCTTCTTTCTTGTATATATAGAGACTTATCAGTAGGGCATGTCATTCACCAAGATTTCTGTTAATGGCATTTGCTGAGCTGAGCCTCATACCCTGCTCCCTCATTGTGTTCTAACGTATCCCATCTTGAAAAGTGGGAATATCATTCTATTCTTCATGCCTTTCTAAGTGTATGCATTGAAAAAAAAAAAGAACCAAACTAATCCCTGTCATGCCTCTGTTGTTGCACAACATTTCCCTCTACTTGTAGGTTCATTAGTTACTAAAATCAACTCTGTATTCAAACATCTTCAAAATCTTACCACAACAAGTTGTGGTATTTTTCGGGAGGTGTCGCTGAGTGTGGCAGAGCAAATGCTGTGGTACGTGTTTCCCAAGGGAGCTTACGAGAAAGACTTCACCCTTCGCCTTAGTCCCCACTCCCCTTTCCTGCAATGCAACACTGGTAGCTCACAGGATCCCTGATGCTGTTCCGGGAGCTCCTCCAAAATAAGAGAGGATGTAAAATGTTGTGTAGAAACCAAGAGTGCTTTTATGTCATGCCTCGTCCATCTATTGAATCACCTCCTCTCAGCCTCCATTGTGAGGAGAAAAGTGCATGCCCTTATCATATGAAGCACACTGCAAACTTGGGATGGTGGGAAGCTCAGTTGCCTGCCCAAGGGGATGCATTTGCTATTTATTTTTTAAAAGAGAGAACCTTCTTGATTTGAAGATAAGATAGCAGCTTCAAGAGTATATTAACACAACAAGCATTTACCTGATAAAAAGCCTTATAGCCTTGTAGGCCATGTATCCAGAGCACTTACCAGTTATTTTTGCTATGTTTTTGGAACCTGGTCCAGAGCTATTGCCCTTGTTTAGCCCCTACGCAATCTAAAGTGATCTTTGCCCTCAGGTAACACTGTGAAAAGTTGAAACCAACTAAATCACTATAGCTAAAAGTGCCAGATTTAGATGAGAGAGGACTTTTACAGAATGATCTCTGGCTCTGAGTAATTTGACTGGTTTCACACTACCTTCCCTTTCACCTTTATCCTAGGACTATACACAAGCAACCTATTTTATACTGTCAGGTTTTTTTTTTGCATGCTACGTATTTTACACATTGATTTGAAATTAGGCCAGCATACGCCGGACCTGCACTATCATGTGCACGCACAGTCTCACTTTCTATATGTACTTACACACACACTGCTAATAGCTCCCACTTAACTTGATGCAGTAAAATGCTTAAAATTTTAAAAGCAATTTTAACAAATATATAAGTATTTCAAATATAAATGACATAATACATACAACTGGCAAAATAAAGAGCAAGAACGTGCCTTCTTCTAAAACCAAAGTAAAGTTGCATTGTAAGAGAGTTAAGAGGGATAGCTTTTGATAAACCCAAGCATAATATACAGATATTCTTGAACTCCTTAGCCAAAGCTCTATTCAAATATTAAGGCACATTTCATATTGTTCACATAATTAATAAATAAACACATCTATACACCAACTTAAATTGTGTTTGAAGGGTATAAGGCTGTGTACAAAACCAGTGAGTTTTAATTTAGATTTAAGTGAAAAGTTTTGTATTTGTACATACAAATTCCTCATCATGAAGACTAGGATAGTAATGAAACAACTTTAACATACATTTTTGTGTGACCATTTTCTGCAGCATCAGAGGTGAAGTCATTAGGAGTACAGTATGTTAGAGCTGTACTGCTACAAAATAAGACACTCAACTGCAGCACTGACATAAAACTCATGAGCTTTTACAGAATGTAAGTCAGCTATTTTAATGCAAGGCTAATCTTGAGTTGTTGTATGTTGAATGGCAAAAAATTTACAGACCTGTCAAGTCTCACATATTGAATACCAAACTGTCTAAGTCTTTTCTTCAGGTACTTCTACAGGTAAGATGGTGGGGTTCTCACATGAGAGATGTCACTACCAAAGTGCACGCTCCCTTAAATCAGGCTGCTGCCACTGCTTGCTCCCCATAACAAGTCCCCATGCCCATTATGTGACCTGAGAATGACTGTTAAGTGGATTTTTGTAGGATCTTTTGCATGACTGGACATTCTCATCCATTCTCACCGCACGACCCTTGCATGATTTCTGCATATGACAACTCCAGTCGCTTGGGGGGACCTGAATATTTCTTCCTGAAGAAGTTGCAACAAGCTTGGAGGGATCCAAAGAGCTATTGCATGGGAGAATGAAAGAAAGGCAGAAACTGATATAATGAAAGAAGTACCTGAAGGACATCAAGGCCAGAAGTTGTTTTTCTGACTCAAATTATTGGCAAGGCTCAGCCAGTAGGACAGATAAGAAGTTACGTCTTAGATACGTGCATGAAGCTGAATTCACACTTGCCATAATCCATGCCACAGACTGAAGCATAAACAGTTTAGCAGAATGTTTGATGACAGCATACATCATGGTCCCAAGACCCTTGAAAGATTTCCCCTGATGTTTTTTTCCCTTTTGTGCCTGCATATTTTTCACTATCTAAACCAGCCCTCCCTGAACTGATCTGCAATGCAAATCCACCAGTAACATTTTATATATTAGAAAAAGCTAGATACTTCTCAGAAAAGATGAAAAGAATCTATTCAGGTAGTTGCAACATGAAGTTATTTAGAAATATCTCCTCTTTGGTTTGCTCGTTTTCTAAAAAGAAACAGGCTGGTACAATTCTTTCACGTGGTTCACAATAGGTGAAGTGCTATCACTTTGGCATTAGGCAATGAGAAGCCTTCTAAATCAATAAGATATATAAGCTCTGCAAGATCAGAAACAGTCCTTTTGAACACTGCACTTTTTATTTTAATGATGCTGCACCCTTCCCTCTCAGGGGCTTCTTTTTCAATTAATTTCTGTCAGAGAATTGTGAATAGCAGCAGGCTGTTTACATGAGAAGTGTGTCCCATGGGACTGATGAAAAGAAAATCATCACTTACTACTGATGGCTTTTACTGTAGCTGAGAAAACTATTACTATAAATTACATAATAAAAAAAATGGAGATAATGACTCCTGTTTTTAAAATGCTTTGAGATCTACTAAAATGCTGTAAAGGAGAGGCTGCTATTATTATTTTACCATCTTGCTACTTGAAGGGTTGTTTTTCAACGGAAATATGAAATTTACAGATGGGGTGGGTAATATAAACTCTTTCTTTGTTTGCCAACACTTCTCATTATAAGACTATTCACGTTTGCTTGCAGTTTGACTTTTGTTTGGACAGTATTTTTCCAGGCCAGGTGTCTGCCTCAGGCTGAGTCATTTCAGCTGGAAAGTTTCAGCTACAACTATTTGGCCATTTCCAAGAATAAGGCGGGAGAGTGGAAAAATAGGGATGCAGTATATATTGATCCTACCATAAAAAAAAATACACTGGGAGAATCTAAGAAGTCCCACCTGCTGCATAGTTAACAGCATGGATTTCAAGTTTGGCAGGTGATGGCACTAGTATCAGACATTCTTGCTGTCCCTATGAAAAGTCATCAGAGGGGTGCCCAAATCTTGCAGTCTGAGCAAAACCAAGTAAATAAATAGACAAAACTCCCACAGTTATCACAACCTGAGAAGACATTTTCCAGTGACTAGCAGCTAAGAGCTCCCAGGTTTTGAGCAGCACTGATCACATCCTAGCAATACCTTCAGTGGCTGAGTCAGTTCCGGCCACGTGGGGCAGGCGCAGTCTGGTGAGACGTCAGGAATCAAATTAGACAGATTTGCCTCTCCAGGGTTCATACATCTGCCCATGCTGGGCCCAGGAAGCATGAAAAAAAGTTATTTCAATGCAGAAAGAAAGAAAGGACAAGTGGGGGGCAAGGAACCAGAGTAGGGAACCAGCCTGTATTCCTGGGCATGCAGATAGCAGCAGCAAGCGATGGAGCAGAAGCTTAAAGTGGTGTCCAGGATAACAAAAGGGAATTACAGAATTGAATTTAGGGGCAGTGGGGGGAATTCAGAAGCTGGGAGAAGGCTTGTGGTGGGATTTTTGCAGAGGTGATGAGGGCTGGTAAAGTGGAGTTGAGAAACTGGCTGGGAATGCGAGACTGGGACAGGGAAGCCATGGGGTGAGATACGGCACTAGCTGAAGGAAGACCCGCATGAAGGGGAGACAGACTAAAACCCAGTGGAGATGGAGAAAGTGAAGACTGGCAGAAAGGGAGGACTGTAACAGGAGGCTGTGAAGAAAGTGGGGGTGCTCTGAAGGGGAAGACTAGTTTTGAGTCATGAGAACAAGGCACCGAGGAAATGAGGACTGAGATGGGAAAGACATGGAAGACAGACTGGTTTTGGAACCCAGAGCAGAAGAGCCAGGACTTGGGCAAGGATGAGCTGGAGAAGACTGAGGAGGACAGGTCATAGTTAGAAGGAATGAACACAAAACTCTACATCTTCTACAGAATATTCCCACCCTTAGGATGGGATGTCTGACTTCAATAGTCCTCTGCCATCAGCAGATGTATATGAACCCCACTGGCAAACCACTAGAGCTGAGCCAAATGCAGAGCAAGAAACTAGTGCTGATAAGAATAATTCTGTTCTTGGCAAGGACCTATGCAGTATCCTTAGCAATGCTAATCTCGATGATTACTTCTGAGGATGTCAGTGACTACTGTTTCCACTTTGCAGGAGGGGGAGGAAAAAGGGTTCAGTTTACTTCACAAAAAAAGCTAAAAAGAAAATTGTATTGAACACAGGCCAAAGCAAAACATGTTGAAAGGGTATTATTACAGTTGCAAAGGCAAACAGTCGGCAGGTATAAAATACCAGAAATTAAGTATGTAAGTATAGTCGTAGTCTCCCTCCTGTTTGGTATGCATTACAGGGGGGGTGGTTTCCATGACTTTTTGTCAGAACTCAGAACTGGCCAATTCATTTGTCTAAATATAAAAAAATAATGCCAAGATGGCTTGATTTCCAAAAAGCTCCGTTAGGACTCAGGCACAGTTCCAACAGAACTATGTCCGCCAAGCAGAAACCTGCATGTTTTCCTGCCAACTTATCCACTCAGCTCTCAGCCAGCCAGCCTATGGCATTGCTAGCTTCCAAGATCCAGATTTTGGGACAGAGACAAGGGACAGGCAAGGGATGGTGGGGGGTGGCACCCCGCATCTCTGTGGGACATAATTATTTGGAGCCTGCAGACCTCTCGGGTAGGTGACTATGGACACAAGGGCACCAGTTATTCCTAAAAGATGGGACAAATGGTTTCATATGGTGTCTAATTGTTTCTTCTGATCAGCAATGCAAAGAAGTAGCTGGCCTAAGGTCGAATAGCACATAATTGCCCAGCTTCCAGTCTTTTGGCTTCCTGACAGACTGCCAGGTAGGAGGCTGCACAGCAAGGCTCCACAGGCCCCACTCTTGGGTTCTCCAATAGCCAGGATTTCATTTTGAAGTTATTGTCAAGAAACTTTTTGTTCTCCTATCTGAGATCTTACAGTGATTTCCAAAGAATGTCCTCAAAATTTTGCTCTCATTTGGATGTTTGCAACTCTCAAAATACTCTACAGAATGGGGAGCCCTCATGTATTTGATTACATGCTCATGCTGTTGCATATATTTATTTGGATGCTGCTTTTAGCAAGTCCTCACATAAGACAGAATATGGATGCTTCATGTATTGGAGAGTTTGGAAAGTGGGCAGTAAGTGTGGCAGAGGACTGCAGACAAGAAAGTCCAGTTGTATGCATAATGCAGATAAATGCTGCCCTGTAGAGCCAAATTCTGTACTCATCTTCGTCACAGATCTCTCAGATAATACTAATTAAATGACTTAAATCTGTCTTTCCCAGGGGGTTGCTAAGCTCGGTGATGTGACTGATCTGAAGACGGAAAAAGAACTCTCAGAAGCAACTTCATTTCAATGGGAGCAGAGCTTTGGACATATAAATGCTATGTAACAGCAGGTAAACTAGAAATATCAAGCTGTAGGCTTCTGAAATTGAACATACAAAATTTTGTGGACACTTTTAAGCGCAGTCGCCATTTGCCAAAATGGTCCTGATCACCCAGGTGGGTTGGGTGACTGGTTTGAGGTCACCCAGGAAGCTTGTAGCAGAAATGAGAATAAACCAAAGGACTCATGATGTTGAAGATGTGCAATAATTCTCACTCTCTTTCTCTGGAGAAGAAATAAGTATACTGATGGTATGAGAAGCTGAACTATAAATAAGGATATTTGGGCACTGATATTAACTCCCCTTATAATGTCATATTTCAGAGTACTTTTAACCTCCAGTATGCAAGCTGGGCCATATTTTTTATTTCTCGGAATCAAATATAAGTGCCTGAAAACTCATCACATTAACTTTGGAATCTATAAAATGAAAAGGCAATAATATTTTAAAGCAACAGGCCCCTTTTGACTCTTCACTAATATGTTAGATAAAATTACTACTAGTTACAGAAGAAAACAATATATAGCCATCTAAAAACCACTGTGGCAATGCTGACCTCTAGCTACAATAGCAGAACCTTGAGAATTGTTCAGATCTGACATACAAAGCTCACCTTTGACATTTTGGGCTAAGCATGTGAGGACAGGCTATTAACCTTTTTTTAAATAACAGTGTCTTGTCAAGGGTGGGGCATGATGAAGTGGCTAGGGCACTTTGCAGCCAACTCCACATCAATAGATACGAGCCACACTGACGCATTTGCTTTGCATGTGCCATGGATGCTTTTCAGGTGCCATGGATCACTTTTCATGCTGCAACTTGCACTGCTCCAATGCGTCTACCTTAAGGACCATATGCAGGATGAGGCTGTATCACAGATGCGGTGGCAGCTCATCCCACTTGCACTCTTCAAATGTGCCACATGTTTATGCAAGTTATCCAGAGTATATTCAGTCACTATTTGAGATTTATGACCAGCCAAAGGCCCTGGCAGCTGAATATCCAGAAATACAGTAGAATACCTTCAAGGAAGTCAAATCATTGACAAAAGCTACAGTTCAATCAAAATTGATTGAGCTGGCAATCTGCTTTCTGGGGGAGAAATTGTCAAGTTTGAAATTGTAACCTAATGGAAGAAAAAACAGTATTGTACCCGAGGTACCAGCTAGCATTCTCAGTGACTAGTAACATTTTGATTTAAGTGCCCAAAGTGTAAAGATAGACTGCTGGATTATTTTTTTTTGTCTTGCTACATAGTCATTTGAAGAACGGCATCATTTAAGAAGCAGCATTCCCCACCAGATTTACCATGGTGAACTGTTGGTGCAGTAGCAACACAATTACTAATTTGGCATTCAGTTCCTAAACTGCATCAACAGATCTGTGATATTATTGTATTATCAAGCATGGTACCACATACATGAAAAGAAATGGTGACGTTAGCTTTTTATGCCACAGCATAGGACCAGTGCACCTGATAGTCTCAGGTGTGTGAGATGTCATGCCTTTCAGAGTCCAAATTGCTAGTGGCTTAAAGCTAATCCCCTAAACTCTTGAAATAATTAGCAATTACACCACTCCAGACTGAAAACAAGAAAGGGCTAGACAAACAGAACAGAAAGAAGTGAAATACCATATGTCTGTAACTAAGTCATTTTACCTTAGTGGTCTCCTCTGTATCTTATCTGAGAACAGATAAACCTTCCTTCCTTTCTCTCCCCCCCCACATCCTCTCCCCCCACCCCACCCTTGTCCTTGTGTCGTCCCCC
>VYZM01012302.1:465430-536675 GCA_013398915.1 Dromas ardeola
AAAAAAAAAAAAAGCCCAGGAAAAGTTTCTAAGAGCTTCAAGAACAGTGAAATTATACCTCAGTTCTTCCTACAGGTTCACATGAAGTGCACTATTTAGTGGCCCCATTGCTCAAAACTAGATACTGCTGCAATCAGGTTTTCTGTCTTTTGTGTTCTTCTGAATAGGTCTGAACGTTGACAATATCAGAATAGTCAGAACACAATGCGAAAAAATACCTATTCTCGTCAGTTGCTGAAGTCTTTCAGGGCCATCTGAACGTCCTTGTTTGGGACTATTTGAATGGATTTTAAGCATCCAATTAGAATTTCAAGTCACCTTTATTTACAGTCCTACCTTTCTAAGCATCAAGAACACTCAGAAAAGCACACTTAATAAGAGGAAAGCAAGGTTAATGCTTTTAGTTCCTGTCTCTGCTTATTGGCAGAAACACAAACATTAAATTCTACTCTTATTTTTTAAAATCGGGAAAGTCACCGGCTAATGAAAATGTGAACTTTGTCGTCCATCAGAGAAACAGTCACCAGTGAAACTTAGGTGACAAAACATTAATCTACTGATTTAGTTGTTGTAGTGAAAACTGCTCACGCAAAGCTTGCTTCTGCTTCTGCAAGGCTTCCATTTAAAACGCAATACTTTGCCAGTTGAATGAAGGAGGTTAAAAGTCAAGAGAGAACAAGACACAGTGACTGACTAGCATCTATGTCATCATTAAAAATAAACACAAATCTGGATTAACCTTCTTAAGTGCTCATTATCTAACTGCCAGGACAATCCTACGTGTGCGATTTGTGTTTCCATAAACAACACAGCCATTAGCTTGGCTCTAGTTTTCTGAGTTGACCTCACCTTTTACTGTCACATGCACACTCTGGCTGGTGGAGAGTTGGGGTTGAACGAGGACATTGCACGTGTATTCGCCCTCATCCACTTCCTTCTGCACATCTGAAAGCTTCAGTGTCCCATTGTTCTCAAATGCCACTTGGCGATGGTTAAATGGTAGCAGGTTAGAGTTTTTGTACCACTTGATGGAGTAATATGGGTAGCCGATCACACGGCAGTGGATGTAGGTGTCTCGTCCAGCTATTGCTGTGATGTTCTTCATTGGTCGAATGCTTGCTGGCCCTAAAAAAGTAAAAAGAAACTCTTGAAAACAAATTAAAGGCATGTTTGTTAAGGAAACACGCATATAATTTTTCTGAATATAAAAATGTTAACAACATTTGCAGATGTGGCTCACACAACAGTTCTTAGCATTTGACAGTCTTTGCTTTTAAAAGCTACTTAAGCAGTTTCCCTAATCTTTATATGCTCTAGTTTTTCTTCACCCTGCAGCATACATACTAATTATATGGGGGTATGTGTTTGCATTATCCAACACTTGCCTGATAAAATCTTTGCTGCATTACAAATTAAAAGGCTGAGGATGATTTAATTAATGTGAAATACTAAAACTGATACAAAGCTAGAATCGTGTTACACATGAAAACACTGACAAAGTTAGCTGCTTTTTTTTTTTGACATATATAAAGTATAATACCATGAGGATGGGTATTATGCCATGTAGAGCTAGAAATGCAAGCTAAAGTACTGTATACATGAATAATTACAATGAATGTTGGACAAGTAAAGGAGGAAAGGAAAAGAAAAAAAAAACCCATGCACAGCAGGACTAAAGTAAAGAAACTGTGACCTAATAGAGATGAGTATAGGAAAAATAGACTACAGAACACAAGCCAAAGGGTTCTTCCAACATTTAACCATACCATACACTTTCTAGATTGGGCTGGAGAGGCAGGGTGGGAAAAGAGAGTGGGGAAGAAAAGGAGAGGAAAAACAGTAAGTTGATTTTGGCATTCCAAGACTCATTTCATCACATGCAACAATCTTCTTCTCCACTACAATGAGTTATGTGTGTTTTTTTGAGGAGCTGATTTGACAAGCACCTCTTACGTTTATTCGAGCCTGGTACAGGACGACTCCAGCAGAATTGTTGGCAGTACAGCGATAAACTCCACCATCTCGGACCTGAGTGTTAGAGATATTCAGGTAACTGACCACGTTGCCTTCGGAGGTGATAATCTGGCTGATGCGATGACTGCCATCCTTCACAATGGGATCTTCATCCAGCGTCCAAGTGATCGTAGGCAGAGGAGTCCCCTTCACGTTGCACATAAGGGAGACTGGCTCTCCCGGACTCACCACTTTCTCACTGAAGGCAGAAATGATTTTGGGAGTTCCATCTGCCAAGGGGAAGAAAAGCAAAAGAATAATATTTACATGGTGTGAAGCTTGTTCCTTCTATCCTGGAGCCTATCACATGAGCCAAGGTCTTTTTTAGAACCGATGCAAACAATTGCGTTCCAGGATGTAACCCTAATTATTGAGAGACTGGAACAAATTTTGGTAGTAAAGTACTTAAATGACCCTTTCCTTACTTCAGGTTTCTTTTTCATCTTCTGAGAAGCCTGGTACTGACTCTGCCAAAGGAAAAGCACTTGAATAGATGGACCAGGGCTCTGCACAGCTATATAAACTGTCAGATTCTTGCAGAAAATAATTTAAGCCATACGCAGTTCATCACAAAAAACGTACAACAAAACCTCAACACATTGGGAATTTTTCTTCTCCTGGTAGATTGCAGCTCCTTGGAAAGCTAAGGATGAATCCTGTTGGCAAGAGCCAGGCATAACTTGCATAGGCTAATTTCACACAGCTGTGCCAATGCAGTTTAGTCCTGACCCACAATACCCCATTTAGAAAAGTATTAAATTAAGCTTTTCTGAATACAGATTGCCAGTAACAGCAGCGATGCCAATTTCTTTCTGTGGTCATTTTGTGCTACAGATAAATATTCCTCTGAAATGAGAGCATTAAAATGCTTTCTCTTGTGATCTGTGTCCCAATTTACTCAGCCTCTACCAGGCAAGTGAGTAAAGAAAATGGAACGAGACAGAAACTTCAAGATTGTAAGGAGGGAGCAGGAGTAAATAACCACCTATCCAGAGAGTTCAGCGGGGTAACATTTAGGAGAGCCAACACTCTGCTATTACTTAGGAAGTTCTTTCTGAGACCATGCAATGCATGTTTGTTCTCCTTTGCAAATCATACTTTCAAAACTGTATCTAGAAGGAATTTCAGTGTAATTGGGAGCAAAAGGCCACACACCACGAGCAGTATGCAGAACACAGGAAGCAATCCAGTCTGAAGTTCGGACAAGGACAGCAGTGCTGCAGGCTATTGTCTAGTTTTAAAGAGCCAAGTGGCAAGTAAGCTAGCTTCAGTGTTCCTACAGTATTAGTGCCTGCAACAAACAGAAGGAAAAGGGGCCTCATTTCCTAGAGAGAGACCAAAGACACTTGAAAACTCACCTTATACTCGAAGCCCTTTAAAGACAAGCCCTTCAGTTTTGCGCAAGACAGAGGATGTCAGGACAGGACTGGCAAGTCTCATGCCCTGTGTGATGCACTGTTTCTGCACACTGTGTACTGTCTCTTCACGTACACGCTGCTATGTATTACCTATATGTCTGGGAGGCTTGAACCATGGTGACTCCTCTGGAAATCATTTCTTACATTGCAATTTCTGTGCAACATCACCCAGGAAACTGAGGGAACTGGCACAATGCAAGACTCCCCGCAAAACATGCTGAATCACAGCAGAATTAAAAACAGGGCTGCAAAATTGCCTTGCTTGACACATAGTAAAAAACATAAGGCACTGCCGCACTTAGGCTGCTGAAAGACCTTAGCAACCCTGGAGGAGCATTTGATTTTATTTCACTTCATAATTTTCTTCTCTGCCCCCCTCTCCCTTTCATTTCTGTCCCATCGGATATGTGACAGAGTTCTAATTTATTTATATATTTTCAGCTCTGACTCTTTTCCTTTCCTGTACTGTATATTAGATACTGTCATCCCTCCGAACACAAAACAACAGCAATAAAAAAAAGCTTTTTATCCTAAAAAAAAGCTGACACAGGACCAATAAATCTGTGACTGTGCACACTGTGTACCTCTGCCACCCTTCCTCCTCTTTTTTTTTTTCCTTTTTTAATTCAAGATACAGGCTTTTTTTGGAGATGAAAGCAGACATTATTTTCCCAGTGAGACCTGAGTGTCTTTGAAATCTTTCCTGCTGTTGCTCTCTGATAACCTGCACTCTCTCAACATCATGATAGATTATCAATATGCTCTTTAGGCTTTCTTAGTCACGGGAGATGGTTGCCGAGGTAACTCGGTCCAGGCAGGTAATCTCTTCTTTTTCTATAGAGACTCTAAAAATAGTGTCCATGCCGTGACTACACTACAGCCTCATTAGTGAACTGGCTTTGTACAAATGGGTAACTTTCCTCGCTTGATTATCATGTAGAACGTTGTGTCAGTTAGTAAAGATGATCTCCAAGCCTTCAGCTGATACACCTAACCAGAAAAACCACGCCCAGAATATGCTTGGAGTTGAATACAGACCTCTCATGTCTGGCTGAAAGATAATGTAAAAAATCAGCAGCACCACCACCATCCACCCTCACCAAAAAAAAAAGGTAAAAAAAAAAAAATAAAATTGACTGGAAGGACTGCTCAGAGGGATTTTTGTTTTCAAATCAATTTTTTCATTCCATTAGTTTTTGCTTAGAGTGGGGCACAATAAACAGCACTGACAGTTCATGAGAACCCTCTTCTCTTGTTTAGGGTCTACTATCCCTCAGGATACAATGATGGCACTAAAGATGACATATTTATTATTATGGAGACCAGAATCACTAAACAGGTAGTGACTGACCTTCTAGTACCACCTGAACATAGTCTTGAGCAGACATCTTGTCCTTGCGCACAAAGCACTGGTAAGCTCCACCATCACTCTTGGCCATGCCATCCATAATAAGGTTCTCCCGACTGAGGCCAGTGATCCGGACATTGTTACCAGGGTTGATGATTTCACCGTTACGATACCAGGAGAGCTCCTGGTCCTCAGTTCCCGTCACACTGCAGGACAAGGACACTTGACTACCAACACTGCTTTTTACTTTCCGTGGACTGATCGTAGCTTTTAGTGGTTCTGAAGATTTGAATCAAAATAAGGGAGAGGGAAAGGGAAATAGACAACATTAAGTATACATGTGCATTTATGTGCAAGTAACAAATTCAATCTCAATTAAGGAGAACAACAAAAATCACCTCCATAACCTTCTGACAACTCCTCTCCCTCCCCTCTCAAAAAAAACCCAAAAAACCAAACCCAAACCAGATGACTGTGCTAAATAAGCGTTTTTGCCACCAACGTCCGTGACAAAAAACACGTATCTATAGGGGTAACCTGTTTGGTACATGATATAATCCCATGCCTAAATGAACAGTAGGTGCAGATCTACTGAGTAACACAGTTGGTGCTAAGGGCCCTCAATTTTCGGGATGGTAGGACGTTACTCCACATTAGTTCAATGTGGACCTTTGAACTGATGCATTAGGTACGTTCCTGAAGCTCATCTTCTGGTTCAATTTCCTGCAAAGGAACCCCGTTTAGGTGTTCCAACACCACTCCCTGATGTGAACAAGTGCAGTAAAGGGTGGAAGATCCACACTAAAATGTTAACAAAAGTACACACATAGATATCCATTGGATCTGTCCACATGGAAATGTCTTTGTGTGTGGGCTCACTAGATTTTCTGTTTTGACATGGGAGGACTACAATATTTTCAAGTCAGCCTTAAGAAACAGTAGGACATAGGTAATGCAAGTTTTATATAGTAAAAAAAAGAGGATGAACAATGTTGAAGAAAAGTCATAAACATAAATGCAAGGAAAACAGTCTTTATCCTGCCACCTAACAGTTATCGGCATTACTGAATGCAGACCTCATCTTATGCTTTGTATATATTGTTTTGATTTCCTTATAAAGATAAGGGACTACTATCACTACTGATATCATCTCTGTTACTAAATACATACCATCCTATTTATTTTTTTACCAGTGTGCATACACACATACACACACATATATACACACACATGAAAATTTCCTCAGCTGACTCATTCACTCTACAGAACATTTTATAACACACAGGTTGGTATAAATCTTTAGTGGCCCATTGGGAACAGAGGCCTGGAAAAAACCACACAGGTTAGTGGTCCCAGGCATTCTGGGTCACAGTCATGTATGTAACAGACCTTTCCTCTACAATGGTCCAGAGCAACAGTTAATCTGTGTTCATGTGCATCTTACAAGTCACTGAATATCTCTATTTCCTATCCAAAATACCACAAAGCCTCAAAACTGTGAATGACCCATTAAATGAAATAGACACACTCAAGTGCATCATCAGCACCTCAGAGCTGTAATGATGCAAGAAAGTGAATCACATCTTCCATTGCAAAGGAGAGTAAAACTCCTTTGCCCAACTGTTGCTTCCTGACAACCAGATCCAGAAGATATCTGCTGGCTGTTTGACCTCTGAGTCAGTAAGTAAAATATATCAGCAGGCACTGAGGATACTTTCAGTATCACTAGCAATTCGATTACATCATGCCTCTGGAAGTTTTGACTTTGTATCATACAAGGCAGACTGAATTCAACAAAACTTTATGAATACATTTAGAAGCAAAGCTCCTCCATTATAATTCACGAATTACGGATCTTTGATCTCAGTTTTATTTTGCCCAAATACATTATGCGTAATTATTTGTGAAGTCATTTTTATGGCCTGAACTATTCACAAACTTCTCCCTTTTCGGTTTGCTAGTCATGTTGTATAGGTGGAAACATTAGTTCACAAAGCATTATTTCTGTTCCAGGAAATATTTTTTTTTTAACAATAGAAGAAAAACACTTTTCCAGTGCAGTGCTTCTGAGTAATAATTATCTTTGTAGAATTTGTGAAACATTCAGAATATTCACACATGAATACTCAACTGAGGGGAGGTATGAGTATTCAATATTACTGAACAGCATGAGTCATGGCAATGAGAGTTTGGCAGCTTTATTCATGAGAACATTTGCAATTTCTTTTTAAGCATCCAATTCAAGCTTCTAAATTACATATCCTCCATGTGATAAATTATATAGCTACATTAGAAATTGCATCTATTTGCACTTCTGATTGCTCAGTTGTCCAACTAACTCTTCTCCACAGAGCCTACTTTCTGCCACTCCACAACTTTGAGAAGTTTAAGCATTGCTAAGATAAAGTAACAAAACAGAAGGTACAGCAAGATATGGCAACATCTTCCCTGACGCAAACACCCAGGCAAGAAGTAGCCTGAGATCTTCACTCAGTCCAGGACTTACGTTTTACATACAGTCGCCCTATCATCTCAGCAGTCCCATAGTTGTTCCACACCTCGCAGACATAGTTGCCTGTGTCCGAGGGACGCGTGTTCTCAATCAGCAGACCCGTAACTGTCTGCCGAAACCTGCTGTCAGGCTCCCAGGGAACGTTGTCCTTCAGCCAACGATACTTTGGTGCGGGGTGCCCTGATGCTTTGCAAGGCAGCTCCACTCGCTGTCCTGCCATGGCTTTACGGTGGTCAAACCCATCTAGAATAGATGGAGCTGAATTCGCTGGATCTGAAAGAACAAACAGCAGTTTTCAATGGGAGCATTAAAATTCTTTCATTCACTAAGCAATGTGCCTGCTTTTTTTGACTCACTAGCCCAGTGTTTTATGTACTACAGTTTGCTGTTGTGACCCAGACATCAGTCTGTAATATCTCAGTAGTGGTGGCTGGGATCCAGCAGCATATACCACTGAAGCATCTCATGACTACTTGGAAATCCTTTCACTGGATTTTTTCCAGGTGGCAACCATTTCTCTGGTCATCCTCTATGCCCCCTATCAGAGGAATGGAGAGCCAGAAATGTGTTGCCTTAACAATTATTACTGTTATCCCTGCACTGCCAGACTAGAATGAAGCCAACATATTCTCCACGCTTCTCGGTGGTCTGAAGGCTTTGAATTGAAGGAGCGATTTATTCCCTTGTCAGGAGAGAAATGGACAAAGACACAGGAATTTCTATCTGCAGTCTAACTGACAGACAAGCCTTTTCTTCTTCTCTGGAAAAAGAACTTAACATGACAAGACCAACTTACAGCTTAATGCTCCAACTTTCTGTGCTCAACTTACTGAGAAAAGCAGCTCTCAGAAAAACACACTTGTGTAGCATCTGGCATATATACATATCTCACAGAAGTCTGGCAGACTGCCTTCACCAGAGGTGCATGTCCCCCACCAGAAATAGTACTCTGATTTCTGCTTTTTAAGTTTGAAAACGTTTGGAGGAAAAGGCTGATGTGATTTACAGTTTTGTGCAGCATGCAGCATGATGGAGGCCCATCGTGGAGCTACCGCAACATAAATACTGAACAATAAATCAACAAATATTCATCTAAGTATCTTCTCATCACATGCCTAACTTTGCTAAGACTTCTATCTCACAAAGAAACTCTACATGCTGATCAACTCCTTTTACTCCTATCTGACACAGCGATCTCTTTTTGGGTATAGCTACATCGTAGTTGCCTGAGTTCAGTCGTGATTGCAACCATTTTGATATTTTCAAGTGGTCTTTGGTTTAGCTAGTTCAGGTACTGCCCACAGGGCAGCTGCAGCAGGTTCCTTTTAGGAGCTGAAGAGATTTAAGGAGCAGTTCATGCTGAATTCACGCTACTGAAGCAATAGTGTAATCAGTACCTGAGCTAGTTAGCTTAAAACTAGCTTAGATATATCTTCATGAACTGCAGCCACACCTGGGAGGGTAGACTTGAGAACAAATAGTTAGAGGCACTATGCAAGTTACGCTATCAATCCAGAAACTAAAATTGTGATGGTAAACAAATGGACTATGTAAATTTTGTGTAAATACCTAGATAAAACCCTAAATGCCAAATTCAATGAAAGACGACCACAGAGGTTTTTCTGCTCTCTAGGTGCCAGAAAAAAGTCAAGCCACTGAAGGCAAAACCACATTCAGTTTACAGCAACTTACTGTCTGTCTCATTAGAAACATGTCAGCCGGTAGTTAAACAAATGATTTTGCATGCATCAGTAGCCTCAAGGCCCATATTTGGCATCAAGATGGGGTATATTTTTGAGCTTGCCATGCTGTTTATGTCTGGCTTAGTGAAAGCACAATCTGCCAGGATGCTATTGGGAAGGCCAATGTCAATTTGACTAATTGATTAGCCAGCTCCTTTCTTGCCTTTTGGGTCATCAGGCATCTATGTTTTCAGCTCATGGATTCTTTTGTGCAGCCTGAGGCATTAACTCAGTAAAAACTTAAGCATGCAAGAAATTACATCTCTGGCTCTTAGGAAGTTTACATCCACATGAAATCAATTTCTTCAATTGAAAGTAACAATTAAATAATAAAAAAGTAGAACTGACTTTTAAAGGTATAGTCTGTGCATTTCTACTCAAAACTCACAATAGCTTCATATCTTCTCCATACACTTTGACTTCAAAAGACCTTATGAAGGACATATGTGGTCCCATTTTCAAATCTTTAAGTACAAAAATACAAAGTACCGCATGGACTTCAAAATAGGATGGGGGCCACCAGAGGGGAGGAATTAAAGTAATGATGAGGAAAAGTTGTGGCTAGTAAATATCACACTCAGACAGCCTCCTAGTTTGCTGCAGAGAACCACATATACTTTGATGCTGGGCCCTTCTGCAAAGTGCAAAATCACCTCAGACAACAAGCTGATGGTGAGAGCGAAAAACCCTCTGCCCTCCTGCCCCCATGCCTAGGCAGAAGCCCGTGAAGCCAGGTGGGCTAACCCCAGGAGCTGGGGGCTACGGCAGCAAATGCCATGGGAGGCACAGCCCCCTTCTGCAGCTACCATTTCCCACCCTTCAAGAACAGCATACCAGTTCCTGGATCCTCTATCCCAGATTCACTTGGCGTCACTTTTTCCCTTCTCAAACTGAGTCTTGGCAGGAGCAGCCCAGCCTGGAGTCCCATCTGCGGAACAGCTAAATTGGGATTTGCCTATGTACTTGAGAAGCCTTGAGCTGGTTCTTATAGAGGAGGTATTTAAAATATATTCAGTGATACACCAAATATGATTCCAGTGATCTGCTTTCTTGCACTCATATATATTTAAATGAATGGTAAAAAACATCTCTTTGGGATGTCCCTGAAACAGACTCCAACTTAGAGCTCCTGCATTGCATATAGTCCAGTTACGGGGTGGGGGTTGGGGGAAAAGGAAAAAGGGAAAGAAAAACACAGCAGAAAACCTGGGGTTTATTTGCAATCACCTGCAATAAGGCAAATAGCAAAGTAACATAACCCAGTTCCAATATGTGATATGGACTCTTTTGAATGATTATTTTACTATGCTTTAACAGTCAGCAACAAATGACTTCTAGCAAGGACAACGGTGGAAAAACTAAGTAAAAATACTGTTCTAAAATATTCTACTTTGTATCTCCTTTGAAGGACAGAGCAAGAAACTCATTATGCTTTCAAAATCATAAGGATTTTTTGGATGATGGAAGTTAACAAATGGCAAAGATTTTGGGAGCCTGGGTTCATGTCTAGGTAAAATTATTTTTGAAAAAGCATACTATAGTGTACATTAGAGGAATATTCTGTAGCATGTTAATGGCCTTGGTTTTAATTTTGTTTAGAAAAGCCACATGATTTCAAGGAGCTGTTCTTACTCCAAATGAAATTTGGAACTTTGCTTTGGTCATAGGCATACTAATTATTCACATGTGTATTTGCTATTATATGCACAATACCTTTCTCACTCTTTCAAACCATAACAAATCTTAACTCGTATTAAAAACGTGCCCATGAGACTGTGATCAATATCTACCAAAAACTCCTTCATCCCCAAATAAGCAAAGAATATTTATGGATGTAAAAGGCAGGCAAAAATGTAGGTCTCATGCAAGCAGACCTTTCACAACTATGTTCATGGAGTCTCTGATCTCAGTTCTTAAAGGACTCACAATTTCAAAATATAAATTCCAGTAAAGAAAAAAATAAAACCTGTTAGAGAAATATTAAGAGACAAACTGTCCATAATTGCTGCACTTGTTCAATAGACTAACAAGACTGGAAATCAGAACCCACTACAGCTCTAACAGAGAATAATTAACCCCATTGAATTAAAAAAGCCTGCTATTGCACACAGGTAAAATTTCCTATTTTGATTTGGTCTGTGGAGGAGAATAGAAAAGAGAACTCCAGACAAAGCACATATTTTAGAATGTTTGTGCCGAATTACAAACAAGATAGAGCTTTCATTTTTCCCCCTTTTGTTCAGCGAAATAACCAGAAACTTTCCTGTGGTAACCAAGATACAAGCCTGATTTTATTTATGTTTCCACTGGCTCAGCCTTAGCATGATTTCATACGGAAGCAGACCATATTATGGAGCCAGCTATAAGGATAGGACCCTGCCTATCCTTATAAGACCAAAGCAGGCAGATTATTGTGCAGGAAAACTACTTCTTCATCTGGCTGGGAAAAGCAGAGGCAAGAGTTTTACCCACAGGGCACACATATCAAAGGAAGAAACTCCTGGATCTCTCTGGTAAGTGATTCTAACCTGAACAATCACACTATTTTTTTTTTTTTTATCATTAGTGTATTTAAGTACTGACTTGTGTGTTCAGAGGGCTCCAGAATCTTTCAGCAACGACCATTTTGGAGGAGGGCAGGAAGTATGTTACTAATGCAAAACCTTGTGCCCACCTTTGTCTCCTTTAGGGTTCTCAGAGGGAGAGCTGAGACCTAATCACTAGCTTTTTTTTCTGACAAAAGACACCAAAAGACAAGAGGATAAGCTCAAAAGGAGAATGACCCCACTGACTGTTAGATTGTGAATGTCACCATAACTTGACTGATCTTTAGGGTTAAGATTTAGGGTTTAGGGCAACTTAGTAACAGTGAAAAGGAGAAAAAGCTCTGTGGGGCTTTCAGTGGGATGGTAGGCATGTCTTCTGTAAGGCAAGGATGCAGGGAGAAAGAAGAGAGAGTCTGGGATACAGTCTTCGCTAACTCTATGGACATGGGAATACAATTGCGGATTTTCTCACATGCAAACACTGGGTGCAGTTACAGGTACCCAGCAAATGAGGGAGAGGAAGGGCAGATGGAGAAGAGCTAATCCTATACAGAGATGTTTGAGACCAAATTCCAAACCCAGGCCTGGGGTCTGCTCCCCCTTCTCACCTCACCCACAGCTGGCACCTCCTCTCTCCGAGACAAAAAGGGGAGAAGGTGGGACTTGAGCAGCACCATACTGACAACCCTAACTATCTGGGGTGTGTGTGGGGGAATCCAACAGTCCACCACACATACAACAATTAGGAGATGATTTACAAGGAAGAGATAAAATACCCCATCTACTTTCTTATTTTCCTACCTGCTGTACAAGGCCATTTGTCCTGGGACTCAGCTCTGCCCATGGACAACCACCAGCAAACCCTCTCATTTGCCTACAGCACCCTGGGTGGCCTGGCACAGGTCATATAACCTTTTTGGTTGGAGATCTTTCCTGGGAGAAGGGGAACACACTGTTTTCCCCAGGGAAGCAGTGTGATGGATGAAAAGGAAGGCTGAAATGCACCTCAGCTAGCCTGAGACCCCTGCAGTGGAAATATCTACAGCTGACCTAAATGTCCTAAGTTCCTGCTATGGTTGACAGAGAGAAATAGGCACCATGGGGCAATTCATCTCACCCCAAAGCGGGCATCTGAAATAGGTCAGATACACTACCCCTGAAAGCGTTCCTCTCCTTTGGTTACAAAGGGAAGTTGAGGTGACTAGACATTTTCACTGCCCAAGTCTACTTTTAATGGGATGAATCTCATCCACAGTCCTTTTATAAAGTACTCTAAACCTACGAACAATTACTGTACTAAATGCCAATGCACCCTACCGGCTCTCTGGAAATAACTAATAGTAGGTGAAAAACAGAAAAAAGGATTTTAAAATGTGACATTTTATTTTGCAGAAGCAGCTTACAGCTGACCACTCCTACCTTCCATTTGATAGACAAATTGGTTGTTAGTGCATACGGGCACAAAAACCTGCCTTGCCAATTTAGCACACTAGAGAGAGGCATATACAATACTTAATTTAACATGATATATAAAGGAGCACCTGATACAAAAAGTCTTGCACTGTTGCTTTGTCGTGTTTCTCCAGTGTATCTGTGCCTTGTGATACATCTGTAGTTGTACAGTCCATCTTCATTCTGTACATCTAAAATATACAAGGCTCCCGTGGATGTGATGAGAAATCTAGGTCCTGAAAGACAAAAGAATTTGCAGTGTTTAAAATAGCTGCATGTTGCTATTGTGTTCTGTTTGCCCACACTGGAGATGGATGGCACAGGCTGCAGGCTCCTGAAGGTTTTTTTGCCAGAGTCTAGAAGCTGACAATTTTAAGTTTACTAAGTACTCACTGCAAATGGATATAAAGATATTAATTCATGTGCACTTCTTATCAAAAAAAGGTAGGGATCTGTAAGGAAAATGTGAGGAATGAAGGAAAGAAATGTGCCATGGTCTATACCACAATCAACAAAATATCCGAGAGGCATCTGAAATAAAATACAGGGTAAAGAATTAATGCAGAATTTAATCCAGTTTAATTCAATATTGTAGAGTGATATGATGTCAATTCACCAGCAGAGCTGTACATGTTAGAAAGATGGTCTGGGGCGGCACACACAATTGAACACTATTAACCAAAATGGAATTTGTTGTCCAGGTAGACCAGAAAATTGAGAAAAAAAAAAAAAGATCATAAAAAGTAAAACTAAAGGGATCAGTGAAAGCAAGAGTAACTCACAAAAGGAAGAAGTTTTTTACCCCAAGAATATGGGAGGTATTTGCTAAAGAATTCTGGCCATGAGAGGCATGTACTGCACTGCCCTGCTCTTCAGCCTGCTTCAGGAGTGATGGGAAAACAAGGACAGCAAAACTGGCCTTGCTGATATTGCCTACACTGCTGGCCCCAGTGACGTTGTACACACCTGCGCTAGCTGCAAGCTAGACAGCACGAGTGTCAGGAATAGTCCCATCCCACCCTGTCCATGTTCCCTGTTGGTTAATGCACTCCAGGCTTCTGCAGAACAGGCTGAGCTCTCTGCAGCTCCGTACTTCCATGGCCAAGCTACTGACAGAAGATGAGTTAAAACATTACCTGATCTGCTGTGGACTCTTTTTTTTTTAAATAATATTGTAGTCTGTGATTAGAGAGACACAATGTAAGCAGGTAGAGAGATTTTGTGTGTAAAAGAACGGCTTAAATAAACAGCACAGGACGTGTTCTTTAATAGCCAAAGATTTTTTATATTTTTTTTTAATTCTACAAAGAAAGGTTTATTTCAGGAAGAAAATTATGTCCAGAAAAGTGACTGTCCTCTAAAACTGAACAAGAATGACAATGTTCATTGTCAGCATTTCTCTCGGTGTTCATTCAAATTGAAAATAATATAGTTGAAATTCTCTTCAAATACATATTTTTTATTATTGACTCTAGAATATGTGGAAAACGTCATGGTACATATGCACACATGTGCAGTTTTGACATTTGACACCTGTGCAAATGCCTCTGTTCTGTTGTAAATGCTTCTAAAAGCAAGGACACAAAAAAGCCAACATCAACATGGACATGTTTAATCTAAAGCTTTCTCCATATTACAATAAATGGAAGAAATGTGGTTAGAATGCATTGCAAACTTGGGCCTCACCTGGCCACTCATTCTCTTTAAAAAATTCTGCAGTCTAAGCTATGTATGCTTTTCTAAAGCTTTTACAGTGGAGAAAGTGTTAATATCTTTTCTTTTGTATTCCTGCTATTTTTTCTCTAGTAGCTGGTAGCTCTTACAATATACATACATGAACCTATGTATTATAAAATATACCTGGCTCCAAAGTTAGGGGAGAGACTACACAAAGATGAAACCCATTATGAACTAACATTCAGTAATATGCAGTAAGAAATATTTCCTTATCTTCAGAGCTCTATTTTAGCAATGACTTTTTAATAATTACATGTAGTTAGGGTGCTTGCTCACAAATGCATCAGTGGGAAAGCAATCCAGCAGAGAAAGGAAATGGTATCATTTCAGAGGGCAACCTCCTTTAAACCACAATCTAAAAGAAATTTAAAAAAATTACTTAACAGCCATTTAATGTCACAGGACAGGGCTGACCCTTAGAGCAGGGAATATTGAATAAAGTAACACCAGCCCACCTCTCTCATCCTTGTATGCATACTGAATTATAAAATAACCACGCTGGTGACTTGTCTTGGCTGACTCTGTTCTCCTGAAAGTCAAGGCACAAGCATGGAAGCTGTTAGGTCGCCACTTTGGAAAAGCATAAACCACACTGCACGTATCCTTCTGAAGTACCTTGTTTGTTCAAATAGCATGTGCCATTACTGAGAAGTATATTAAATAAGTAAATCCCCAGAATGGAGGCACAGAACACGTTGACTGACTTCCCTGCTACTGAAGGAGAAGAGCTGGGCAAGGGAAGATGTGAAGGAGGAGGGAGGACTGGATGGCAAGAGAACTCTCCTCGGCCATGAGCAACACTATATTCCAGCCTAGGGGGATTTACAGGCTAGGGAGGTTCCTTCTTACACAGAGGGCATATTGCCTTCATATGCCTCTGAAAATTTAATTGCTTGCATACAGAAGACTTGTGTTTCAACACAAATTACTTCTAAACAAATGTACTGTTGAGTGTAATAGGAAAAGCACCCAAATAGGTAATATTTCAGCCAGGTGTCTGAAATGTGTCATTGAAAATGTTACATGAAAAAAGCAAAGCTATCTTGCATCTTGTATTTTAATACGCTAGTTGTAATATTTGGAGGAAATTATATAGACAGGTGATAAGAATAAGTTAAACCAATAAAATGTGTTTTACCTAGCTTCTCAATTACTAGTAAGTTATTTGTTTGCTAGTCACAATAGCTTGGCTTGACCAAACATGCTAACAAGGTTTGCTACAAGCAGCAGGCAGCTAACAGCTACCTACTAGCAACCAGAAAGCATAGTCTGCAAGTGTGCAGGCAATCACCTAGTGAAGCCCCTTAACAATCACAGCATTGTTCTTTACCTGCTGTCAGTCACCCAGCCCAGCTCCAAAGCCACAGCAAGGGGAATCCTACCACCTCTTAGGGAGGAAGGTTCATAATGATTCTCACAGAAGTACTTCCTGTTGTTCAGAGAATACTTCTTTATGTGTTTTTTTTTTTGTTTATTCTCACATGGTAACTCCTAGATATAATGTAAAGTCCTATGCTGAGTATTTCTTCCCTTTCCTTTTGCAGTTACCAATTACTTGGACATAAACACTTGTCCCATTCCACCCTATCTCCTCATCATGTAGGTGCTCAACATCTGTACCCTTTAACAAGGTTTACCTTTTCCCCTAACACTAGGTTAGAAGGATATTTAGAATTTTTGTGTGAAATTCATGGTCTGTTTAACTTCTGTGTCACACACAGATTCTGTCCTACTGAAATATTCATTAAGCAAATCTACCTTTGCCAAGAAACATGTTATAAGGACTACAGGTAATTAAAGCACAGTTGTCTCCCTCAGTCTGTAGGCGGCATAAAATGACAGCTTGAGGAGATGGGAATCACATATAAAGGACTTTTCTTGGGGTTAATGATGGGTATGCAGGAAAGGCAATCTCTTCTTGCTTCTGTTTCCAGCTGTGTGAGCATTAACCAGCTCTGTATTTCAGGCAGCACAGCCAGTTCAGACGTGTGCTTGCCCACAGCAGTGCCGCTCAGATGGCAGGGCTGCCAGGCTGCTGAACCAGCGCTGCGTATACCATGCAGACATGTCCTCTGCAGCTTGATCAAGATTTAGATCAGAATTTTCAAGCTGTGGTGCAACTCCATTACCAAACTATGCAGAGGTAGGTGTTGGTGGAGATGCTGCTCAGCTGCTATCACATCACAGGACCAAAAACAGATAAAAGGTGTTAATGGGATGGTTGTGACCATTATGGTCTCGCCAGTAAATCTCCACATGTTGTGCATTTGTGTCAAGCAAGCGGAACATAAACAGCTGAGAGGCAGAAATGTGCTTCTTGTACAATGGATTCATGCAGCTTTCTTAGATCCAGTTTCACCTTTGCTAAATATACATAATTTCATTTCTACAAAGAGTCACACTGTTGGAGACTACTAGTATGTGCAAGTTTAAGATCATACAAATGTGTCCAAAGTTTAAAATTTAATTCCTTTCTCTATGCTTTTCTAAAGCTCTTGTTATTTTTAGATCCTCTGCACAATTTTGAGATATAGTCTATACAAGCCACCTTTAATAATTAAATTTGCCTCTCTTCTTAGGATAAGCATGAAACAACTGTCACAGAAATTAAGTTAGAAGATCAAATTCAGAGCTTCCCCTAAAACTGCCGAACCCTCACTTCCTCAGTATTTCTACCTTGTACGCGTTATTGCTGCTAATACTTGCACTGGAATCAAAACTGGGGAAAGAGGTGAAATGGCTACTGTCTGATTGAAGAATATATATAGGTTTGTGGGCTATTTCCAGATTCTATAGTACTGACTTTATTTGCAAATGAAGCCTTCCCTCCTCAGTCCTGGAAGCAAGTTTCCTCAGATGCAGTTATACAACTGGGTCAATAAGAGCGGGTACACTGATTAAAAGCCTGCCACTTAATAAAAGAGGTTTCTGAAAGCTGTGCAGAGCCAAGAAATTGTTCAGTGTTATCTTGCTATATTTTCTGGAGAAGTTATGAACATACTTGAGCTATCTAACACTGCTTAGATCATCTTCCTCTTGGAAATTACTCAGGCAATCCTATAATAAAACCTTCACTTAAAGCATTATCTAGAGATTATTGCCTCACTCCCTTTAAAGATAACTAAAAGTAAATAGTTATTGCCACATATCAGATGTTATTCCACAGTATACATTTCTCAACAACACACATTGTGTATAATTGCAGGGCTAAAGCTTTTCCTCTCTTCTTCTTAATATATTTTGCATACTTACGTAATGCTCTAATAACCAACCCCTCCTTCTACTGTAAAAAATGCAAGACAGAAAAGATGACAGAAAAATAAAAGGGGAAATGCGTGTAATTTCTGTCATCTTCTAAACGGAGCGCATTTTCATTAAAACCGACAGGCTGTCAGCTGTGACAAAGCCAAAGTGTTGAGTGTTCTGCCTTCTGTACTTCAAAAAGTGTTTAGAAATGCACCAGGATGGGGATCGACAAGCTCTTATTGCCCTGTTGATCTAGGGGAGTGCTTTCTTCTTGAGGCGCATTTAATTTAATTGCTCTTGCTTTGCTGTAACAAAGTCTAATTTTTTTGACTCATCTACTTAATATGCCAAATAGAGATTTTTTTTAGGGAACATCCTTTCAGATAAACTGAAGCTTTTTGTTTGTTTGGCTGTTAGCAGGCTTCAAGGGAGGAAGGCAGAGAAGCCTCCTTCACAACAATTAAAAAGAACACTGTCAAAATATAGCTCATAATTCCCATTTATTATTCCTCCTCAGTACTGTTTGTATTAATGCCTTGAAAACTTGATTATAATCATTTCAGCATCTGATTTTCAGAGATGTTGAAAGCTTACATCTTTTTTGGCTTTCAATGCCCAGTGCCTTTGAAAACCTGGACCAATATCTGGAGGATGTATTTCATTCAAACAGTTCAAAAGATGGTAGGAACCCTTACTACCTTTTGCCTTGGTGAGGTGGGCAAGCAGAGTAACATATTACTATTTAAAATTTAAATGTTTTAAAGAGAAGCTTACTGAGATATGTGGATCGATGTACACAAGTCAGTGGAAAAACAGGGAATGGAACCCATAATTATTTCTCCAACATCCCATCTGTCATTAATACATAACTTTGCCTCACTGGGAGACTGAAAAAAAAAATGTATAGATCCAAGGACTAGAAAGACCATTAGGGTCATTTATTCTCACCTTTCATGCTTCACCCATTAACTCCCGCATCAAGTCCATATCTGGAAGTTAAGCTATAGCTTTGTTAAAAAGACATTAGTCATGATTAAAGATTTCTTCTAAGCAGAGAGCATGTGATACCCCTGGGTAAATTATCCCAATAGTTAATTATTCTCATTTTTGAAAGTTAGTGTATTGTTTGTGGTCTATTTGTCTTTCTATCTGGCTTTGACCCCAGCTACTGGATCTTTCTGTGCCTTCATTAAAGATTTCCTCTGCAGTCAGAAATCTTCTGCCCATTTAGGTACTTACAGAACATGAGGAAATTACCTCTTAAACCATCATTCTCCTTAATTAGTTATACAGATTGAACTTCCTAAATCATTTACTGTGAATTATTCATACCTTGAAATATTCCTGTAGTTTTTACTCAACACCTTAACAACTTTTTGAAGTTCTTTTTCAAGTTTGGATCATGCACATGAGTTTAGTAATGGTTCTGGTAATAGTGAATGCAAAATGTCAACACTGTCTTCTATACAAGTTTTCCTTCCACTTAGGCATCAAGGGATTACAGTAGTTCTCTTATCAATGCTAACTAGCTTCAGTTATTCACTGAAAATTGTGATCTCCTTTTCAGAGTCATGGACTTAGAGAATAGATTTCCCCCCTTCCGTAGATACAACCTATTGTCTGTCTGGCTTGACACTAGTATTGGCTGTATGAAAACCTACATGTTCTAATCAGACCTCTTTATGACACAATCCAATATCCCTATGCTACTCACCAAGCCATATCATCGTTTGCCATTACACCAACGTTTTAAGTTTGCATACTTTATCGACATGTGTTTCCTTAAATTTCATTCATTAATTGAAACTTTATATTTTCATCTGAGATATTACCAAACCACTTGTTTTGAAGATACATATTTCAAAGTAGTAAGACACTGAAGGGAACAAATGGGGAAGAGGGAGAAGAAACTGGGTCATACCTAGGCTTGACCAACCTGAACCAAAGGCCCCAAATCCCATGACATTTCAGAACACACCCCTCATTTTACTATCTGCTGACTAGTGCCCCAAATGACCTAGTGACTTCATTAAAGTTGAGCTGCATTAGCAAATTGTGTGCTCATTTCTCTAAGTGAGAAGAGGTCGCATTAACAATTATAAAATTGCTCTTATATAAGGTTTTTAATGCTTTACATTAGACTGCATGATATCAGAGATTAAAATAAAATTTTACAGGTCTGAGTAATAAGTTAAAATAATTCTGTTTAGGTTTCCTATGTGAAATTGTTCTCATGTATAATTCATAAGAAAATGTGAACACTTTCCTGTAGAATTAGTGCATAATATTCTTGTATAAAAATGAGAATACTTTAAAACTGTAACATTAATTATTCTTTTATCATGCCTTTTTTCCCCCAGTATGCTGTTAGTCTTTAAATAGGGGTAATGTTATCCTCAAGATGGTTTAAAAAATCATATTTGATTTTCACTTTGTTGGAAACACATCTAACAGCATTATGTTATTGCAGTCTAAATTGGGTTGATAGAAATTAAGAGAACAGATGGCTGTTCTAATCATGTGCCAAATGATAATACAGAACAAATAAACTTTTATCAGCTATATTTGTCACCTCCGCTGGATAGAACCGCTTCTGCTAAGCAAGTTTCTAGCATGACCTGTGCACGCAAGGGGAGAAACCTCCCCACAGAGCCAGAGTAACCTATAACTCAGTTTTACAGCGCTGGTACAACATCATTCTCAAAGCAAAACAATCTGCTGCTCTGGGCATGGAAAATGTGCTACAAGCAGCCATGCTTAAACTGTGTCCTGAAGTCACAGTCCTGTGAATGCTCTTGATACACAAACCAAAGATTAGATGAGGAAAGAGAGGCACACAGGGAAAGAAGGAGGCAAGGATTTCACTTTTCCAAGCACCACTCACATAATGCACTCGACCTACATGAGACACCTGGGGTGTTGCTCACAGTAGGTGATGCAGATGGTGGAAACATGACTATATTCCACTGAGCAGCACAACCTTCCCCCTGGGGATGTAGCCAAGTCCACAGGCCCTGCTAGCAGATTTTACAGAGGATAAAACTGATTTTTTTAGCTCCTCATATTCCCTCAGCTCTGGGTCTGCAAATTGCACCTTTGGAGTGTGTTGCCTCCAGCCCCTCTCCCTGTCTGCAACACAACCTGCAGCTGACATCCAGGAGAACAGGAGCAGGAGGAAAGCCACAGCACTGCCCTACAGCCCAAGGGCAATGACGTTCCTTAATTGCAATGAAATTAGTCCTCCCTTGTTTTACCACCTCCACCCTTCAGGCACACCTGTTGAAGAACCAAATACTTATTTGCATTATATGGCCTGGTCTTTGTCTCTCATAGATCTGGGTTTTGATAACTGGAGAAGCCACCATGAGTGTGACTCGGCTGTTGGGAGAAAAATTCAGTGACAAAGCTTCTCAAGTACCACCGTAGTATGATGTTACTCAGGAGGAATTAAGGTCTTTGATCTTCTCATTTTTTCCAGACACAAGGAAAAAAATAAGCATAAAAGCCATAGGAAGTTGTTGTCTGAGGCAAAGGAGGCTGCTGCCATGTTTGATCTATTGTTCCAGGCTCCTCAAAGCTCATAGAGATGTATCTCTATCATAAGACTGCAGCTCTGAAGTTTTCTTCAGTTCCACAGAAGTCAGAGTTTTCCCTTTTCCTTCTGTTTATTTTTTTTCCTCCCAGAATTAAATTTGAGAATTTATAAAACAAGCCAGTAGTCTCACATGAGGCACATAATCTGTTTTGAGTTAAACAAAAAATAGTTGAGGTTATGCCTCTGAAAAGAGTTAAGGACATTTATAAACATTTCCAGTCCTACGGCCTGACGCGTTCCGGTTGTAACATAGATGGATTCTTAACTTTGCAAAATTTATGAAGAAGTGGTAGCTCAAAACTAAAACGGATTTTTTCTTACACCATCACTCTTTACCCCTCTCACCTCCTCTACCTCAGTCAGGTCCCTCCTCAAGAAATATCTATTTTGGTGTCAGCCCAGTCTGAATCAGGATATACAAGTAAATCTGTTACTGATCGGTCACCCTGCCCCTCGGCCAGTGGAGGTCAGAGCTGCTCAAAGTGTGGGAGCTCCAGTTCAACCATCATCACTATATCTCTAAAATGCCAGGAGAAGAAAGGAACAAGGACATGAAATATTTTCCACTTGATCCTTGAAAGCAGAAAAGCTTAAACAGGAAAAGAGTTAACATAGAATTGCTATTTTGGAACCTGTATCTCTAAGTGCTGTGGTTTAACTCCTGCCGGTAACTAGGACCACACAGCTGCTTATTCACTCCTCCCCCCCGGCCCCACCTCCCCCCAAGTAGGGTAGGGAGAAGAGGGAAAAAAGGAGAGGAAAGGGAAAAAAAAACCCTGGTGGTTTGAGATAAAGACAGTTTAATAGAACAGTAATGAAAGAGGAAAATAACAACAATAATAATGGTAAAAGAATATACAAAATAAAGTGATATAACATAAGTCCCTCTCGCCATCCAATAATGGGTTGCCCAGCCTGTCCTGAGCAGTGATCGTGGATCCCTGCCACCTGGCCAACCCCCATTTATATACTGAGCATGACATCTATGGCATGGAATATTCCTTTGGCCAGCTTGTCCTGCCTATGCTCCCTCTCAGTTTCTATGGGAAACTGAAAAAGTCCTTGACTAATGTAAACATCACTTAGCAACAACTAAAACCAATATGTGTTATCAAATTATTCTCATACTAAATCCAAAACACAGCAGCTACTAGGGGAAAAGAAATGAAATTACATTAACTCTATCCCAGCTGAAACCAGGACACTAAGGAATATTAGGAACCAACCATGTCTTCCTGCATCTCTTCAAAGAAAATGGATTTAGTGAAATCTAGACAGTGGGGTGTTTAATTCTCCATTCCAAAATTGCTTAGTCTCTTATAACTATATGCCATAGCTATGGTTTCCAGATTTCCCTTAATATTTTGCATGCAATATTAATTACTACCTAAGATAACAAACCTGCCTATGTCTTCCACATACAACCACAAAGTGAGTAAAATTGAGAGAGAAAGGGAGAAAGAAACAGAGATAAAGAAAGGAAGGAAAAAAAAAGAAGGAAGGGAGGTAAGGGAGGGAGGGAGGGAAAGGAAGGAAGAGAAAGGAAGGAAGCAGGGAAGAAGGGAAAGAGAGAGAGAAAGAGAGAAAGAAAGAAAGAGGACGGAGGGAGGGAGGAAGGAAGGAGGTAAGGAGGGAAGGAAGGAAGGAAGGAAGAGAAAGGGGAAAGAGGGAGGGAGGGAAAAGAAGCTCCAGTTTTGGCTTTATAAATTGAGCTGAGAGAGACTATCTGCTGAGTCAATTACAGCATTACCATAGGAACGAGAGTTGTGGTACCACATTGGTCTCACATTCAGACAGGATGAGGCCAGAACACAATGCTCAAAAATCAAACAGGTCCTGAAAGCTGATGGTATCTGTATTCATGGTTTTAACTGCTTTAAATTCAACTGTAATGAGAGTTCATTTCTGTTTCTGTAATCACAGAATAAGGAAAGACATATGAGCATTAGTGCTATTCTGTGTGCAGTGCTATCATTTTCTGAATAAGTTTGGATACTAGGATAATGGCCATTCTGAAAACCAGATTGTTAGACAAATTACACAAATCAGAACATATTTTATTGCCCCTCCATGTTTCTGTGACGGCAAAAATGTATTTCATGCCAATTGTTCATACCAATTCTTCTTATATTACGTATGCAGTATTCAAGTTTTATAAAGGAGGAATAAACATTCTTTTTTAAAAGCATAAATAGATGCAGAAGCGATATTTTCATGTACACGGACTAGGTTATGTTAATTGTTACTACTTTATGATTGGATAGTATAAACGTGACTGATCACATAATGTTTATATTTAATTGTTCACTCTCTTCGTCTTTTATGAATGTATTAGACATAAGCAGCTACAGTTCTCCACCCGCTGTTGTTAACTGTCAGTCCTCCAGGATATTAAATAAAACTGCCATAATCTTTAATGCTGCAGTTTTAGATGATTTGGGTCCTTGCACATACTGCTGTAGAAGCTGCTTTCCTTATTTCAGCTAGAAAGAAAGCAGGTATTTTTAAATCACTAGCTAGTTTTAGGGGCTCCGATTAAAGAGGATTCAGCTTTGCCCATGATATATGGAGCTGTCTGGAGGATTAAAATTTCTTTCCTCAGGCTTTTGCTGGTGCATCCCAAGTAAATAAATAGCCTGCAGCTGACCAGTGGCTTCATGCAGATAAACTTATGCTTTACTCTTTACAACATCAAGGAACATAAACTATCCCCCCTTCTATCTGCACGTAAATTTAAACACAAGCTTGTTAAGTACAGGGAGAACCTCCATCTCCTCTGGCCCGAACAGCAGTTGGTTTATGTCACCATCATCAAATGTGCACCTTAATTGTCTACAGCTTCAAAGTCATTGTATATGCAGAATATATATTGTTATAGACAATATGATCAGAAGAAATCACAGCCTTGCATACACAAAATTACACCAGCAGCAGAATTATTTTGACTAACTGCAAATAATCAATATTGTGCTACATTAATTAGAGCAGCTGCAGCTCTGTGGCCCCAGATGTTAAGACACATTTATGCTGGAGGTAACTATGAAGGTAATGAAGCATCTCAAGCTGAAGAAATAGTTTTATAAGAAATTTAGAACAGTACCCACTTCCCTTCATGAAAAAGTCTATTCAAAGATTCACAAGACATCTGAGTATTCTGAATTTTTATTTAAGGGATATGTGGTAACTAACAGACAAAGCCTCATGTGGTACATTCTAGCGTAGTATTTTCACCTAATGTCTTATTTTGAGAGTGTAAAATTAGAGAAAACTAAACAGGTTAATTTTGGGTTTAGGGTAATGACTTGGGAAGAAGTTATTATCTTCCTCGCTTAGTTTGAAAAAGTAAACTGTGTTGTCCTTTGGATAAAATATATTCAAAATATTAATTGTGGGAGGAAGTAGCTCCACTAAGAATTGGAGCTAAATTAAATCATTTCCCATGGAGACTCTTGGCCAGTCCCATGGGGACAGAGCCCAGTGTTCAGTGAATAATTTTTAAGAGGAAGAAAAAAGCAATTAATGATGTACATTTCTATCTTTCCAAACAAGACAACAGTGTTAAGTCTATGGAGTCACTTTTCAACAGCTCTTTAAAAAACAAAATATTTTTAAAAATTTCTCCTACCATTATGTGCATACTACTTTTCCTCTAGAAACTTGTCCTCTCTCATACACAATGATTTCCACTCTGAACATATCCAGCAATGGAATATGATGGGAACCTTCTTCTGTCACTAGTTCACCTTTCCACAAAACACAGGTGACGCACAGAGCTCTATTTCGTATATTTTGTGTTTTTAACTTCTTCGAGCTCTGAGTACCACTCATACACTTACCATTTTCTTAAAAATAGTTAAATAAATTTCTTAAAAATAGACAAGCTAGTCCCATCTTTTAGGACTCGATACATATTTTGCTCAGTATAGAAACATACAGAACCTTCATTGGGTTCCTATACAGCATAGCATCATAATAACTGATGAAAAAGTGTTTTAAACAGAAGAGATGGAGCATCAGGATGACAGTAGCAAGAGCAGAAATAGGTAAAGACTGTTATGTACTGTATAATGAAACAAAAGATCTCTTGCAGGCCCTGATCCAATGAAATTACCCCATAAAGGAATATTAGAAGAATAGCAACTAAGTATTATACAAGATAAGTCACACGTATAATCAACTTTGCTGGAAGAAAAAAAAAACACACGCTGATTTTAAATTGAAATAACTGCAAGCAATTCCTGAAAATCTGATTGTAGACTGTATTGCATCAGCATATGGGGATTTAGCATTGAATGCATGCAAACCTCACTTTTTGTGGGTTACAAATTTTTATAATTCTTATAACATTTCAATAATCAGAAACATTTTGAATGTGAGCTATAATAAAATGTTGAAAGAAGATATGGTTATCGTGCTACTTATTTTCTGTGCTTATTTTCTGTCAAGTTAGTCTCTTTGCTGACATCTTTGGCAAACTAACTTTTTAACAATAAAAAGGGTTCAGTAAATATAACTTTTCAGCATGGATTAAATTCACAGTGTGATTTATGCTGAGCATCAACTCAAGATTATGGGGCATTTCAACTTAATTTCAGTGATATATGTGAGATAAAACTAGGAAGGATGTGTAGTTCCAGACCTTCTCATAAAGATTACTTTTATTCTGTACAAATGCTTTCCTTAGACTGGCAGCACAAAGAAAAATATCACTATACTCACAACAAGCATAATTCCTTTAGAATAAATCTAAGTATTTTAGGGTTTTTTATTGCTTTCGCTGAACTGCTCAGAGAATCATGACTTGGAAGCCTGTGCAGATATCAGGAACATTATGCAAATATGCCCAAATACATTTCTCAGGCAATTTTCATTATTTGCCTAATTTTATTTGACTGGGAAATCGAGGCACAGTAAAGCTAATTTATTTGCCTAACATTATCTTGCGTGTTTGTGGCAGATTTGGGAATCCTGTATCCCAGTCCTGGGCTTTGAGCATAAAAGCATCCTTTCTTACTCCTCATTTTACATGCTATGCCTGAAGACTTGCCAGACTGTAGTCAGCCCTTTGCGTAGGTACACAATAGGGGCAGAGTTTGAATATGTAAAGCTCTGTGTGTGAGCTAAATGTTACTACTATTGTACTATTTCAATTGTCAGTGTTCACAAGCACGCTGCACCTGTTTTGTTTGCACTGTTGCTCATTTTCTATGAAGACCTCAGAATAAATGATTTTGAAAATACAGCCTGTGGCTAGACTAATGTTTCAGGCAAGCCTGGTTTAAACATTCTTCTGCCTTTCCTGAGCTTTTCCTGTACTTAAAGATACGTTCAGTTCTACAAATGATGAAAAGTATCTATTTTGTTAACCCTTACAACTCTGTTTTTTGATTGCATGGCACTGTTTATTAAGCAATGTGAGCCACTATAATGTGTTTTCTTGTATATTTTTAAATGATGAATGTTAAAAAAACAGAGGTGTTTTAGAACAAACTACTGCACACTCATATTCTAAATATTAGACTTTAGTCTGAAAGTCACACAAAGCATTTTTTCCACTTCTAAATCTTATTTTTGAAGAAGGATAGCATTAGATTAAAAACAAAAACACACAACAACAAAAAAATGTCAAAGCAGAAGGAGACCAGCATTGCCTGGACACTAAGTAGTCTTCCTGAGCAGTCATCCTCTCTTTCTTTATCTCCACAGGCCATTAAGAACATGTTGAGTCACAGAATGACCTTGCTTGTCAGCATCATATGATATCAGTACAGATGGCCTTGATCGTGCTAATAACATTTACACATGAAGATCTATATAATTGACATTTCTTGCACTCCTAGAAAATGCAAGCAGCATAAAGTTGCCTAAAGAGGGTTGACCTGACAGAAGCACCTACACATGTACAGCACGTTCAGTACGTTTTAGATGTGCAGAACCTGAAGTGCATGCTTTGCACCGATGATCGGTGCAGTGCAACTATTTTAGTGTGTAAATCAGACACATCCATGACCTCCTGCACAACTGGAGATATAGAACAATAATGGCCGACTGCATGCACAAAATTTGTCTTTAAAGAATTAGCCCATTGGCATAAAATACACCTTGAAGTAGAGACGCGTTATGAAACCTTTGAACCATATATGTGTTTATATATGAGATTTAATCATGTACCAGTGATCTTTTGTTCTTACTCGTGCATGACAGTTGCCTCAAAAGAGATGTGACTCTCTGTACACAGTGCTTTAAATGCATAAGGTCTAAAAGTTCTTTTTTTTTTTTTTTTTTGACAAATTCATCTAATGTAAGGATATTCACCCAATTTGCTTCAAAGTACTTCTTTTCCCTGAGAAAACACTGCAGTTTTGGGGACTTGACATTTTAGGTGAACATTCAAAAAATGCTAGTGTCACGTAGATGAGAACATTTAAAAATAATTATCCCTATTTTTCAAAACCAGGCATCAAAAAAGTAACGAAGAAAAAGATCTGAACTAAGACTATCTTTCTTCTCTTTTCTTGATATTCAACTTTAATCTGGGTATACTCTTTTATGCAGCCAATGGCTTAGGGATGTGAACAGCCATAAATGAGTCTTATAAAAAGAAAATTAATGTAGCAAAATCTGACAGCTGTATGGCATTTATTATAAGGAAATTCTGCATTGGCTCAATCTCTTATGCAACTATTATTTGGGTCAACATTATTGCTTTTGTAGTCCTCAGTCTTTATCTCCCAGGAGAAAGCCAATTTTTCTTCACTCCAATTCTGCTAGGCGGAGTACCAAGAGTTTGTATCACTGACCCTAGGATTTGCATTTCACACCAGGTCCACAGTCGAGACACATTATCTCCCTCCCTAGAGCATTTTCATTAAAAAGGTGGAACATATATGCAATCCCTGTAAATTGGGCCTTGTTGACTTTACGTTCTTTCTGGAGCAAAGGGAGCATTGTACAAAGCACAGCACATTGCAGAGCAAAGAACACAGAAGATAGGATAAAAAATAAATAAATAATATCCAAAAGATCCAAAAGTCAATATCCCGTGTTTCATTTCTTTTTCTTTCTGACAGTAGCATTGGCCCCAGAGTGTAGTAAGGAGCAGTTCAATAAAAACGATCTAAGGCTTTTCTTCAATACAGACTCAACAGCTGACAGCTCTTCTGTTCAAATTGACAAGAGCACAAAGAAAGGCTTGAATAATTAATTGTAAATGGTTGGATGTGATCTGATTGTGTGACCAACCTGTTACCATTGACTTGCTTTGACCTAATCTTTCAAAATGAGATATTAAAGCTGAAACTCTTCTACACTTTTTTCCTATTACCTGGCCAGCTCTTCTTCTGCGGCATAGTCTGCAGAGTATACCCATGAGATGATGGGTGCCAAAGGAGAGATGTGATTTCACTTGGGTGACTACGACCCTGTACTGTAGGCCTGCCTCGTCGATATAAAAAATACTTTTAAGTTTTACTATACAGTTGCAGCATCAGAAAAAAACAGGGACTGGGAAAGAGACATTACCAAAGGTAACAGCTGTTCACTAATGAATTTCTTCCTACCATAAAAAAAAGCTACCCTTATTTAATTTATAGATACTTTTTAGCTAACATTTCCTAGAATAATTTCCCATTTAAATAGAAGCTGCAAACATCTGAACATTCAAAGGCATGCTATGTGATAAATGTCATTTCAAACCTCACCTGCGCTTATTTTTTCCAGGGACGTAATATGTTAAAATGGGTGACTTGAACATAGCATTGCCTTTTCGCTCAGATGCTGCTTCTTCTCTATCAATAACTCTCAAGTACTGGTGGCACAATAAACCTTTGTTTAACCACCATTCACCGTACTTGGATGACAAAAATAGCAGGCACCCAATAATTTCTGGTTGCTAAAGTTCATATAAATCTTTTAATATGAGAAGGAAAGATTGCTCTTTTAGGCTGGCTAAGGTGTGAGAATGTATAGTTAAATGCTGATTCTGTGTTTTGAAGGAGTATTTGCTACAGTTAACTGGTAAACACTTGCCACACCATACCTTGGGAAACAGTTGTTTTTCAGTGATGAGTAACAAACATTGTCTGTAAAAGCCAGACTTCTCTCTCCCCTTATTCAGGCAAAATTCTCACTGAATTTTACTGTGCATGGGAAGGCTAACTGACTGAGGAGTCCATATTTTAAAGTTTGTTTGACGGCTCATCTTCTAAACAATAGACACTGCTTAAATGAAAGACAATATGGTTGTTCGGGACAGTCCTGGTTGTCTCACTGTATTCCGGTCCCAACTTAACGCTGTGCCATAGCACAGAGTGTATGGAATTGAAATAGTCTTCAGTGCTTAATTATAAAAAAATCTCGTCTCTTTTTAAAACATAACTTGTGTTTAAGGCCAATAGTAGCTCTTAAAAGACATTAGGTTTTGAAGAAGAAATTGGAATACACAGAAGTACAATATACCTTTAATAAGATGATAAAAGTTTAAATTACCTTAATATTCTTCCTCACATTTAAAATAATATTCTGTGGAGAGGCATCACCTGTTTCTTGCCAGACGGTACCCAACTATTAGAGTTGCTGAAAAAAGTGTTCTACAAAACTTTTAGGAGCAATGTTTGCTTAGACTATAACCTTGGTTAAATATTTATACATTAATCTTTAGTTTTATGTAAGAAAGTATCCCATATATGCATGTGTGCACATGCATGTCCTCATGCAGGTGATAAATAATAGAAGGTCTCTCTTTATGATAAATTATAGATGAGATGTATAATAGATGACCTAAAGTTAACAACGGGAAAAATCGTTCACACACAAGAAGCTGGGGGACGGAATTCAGTGAAGTCCCACTACTTCCTGGAGGGAGGTGGCATACAAATAAAATTTTAGTTCAGAAAATTACATCTGAAGATTTCACAACTGTACATCTTTCTCTATTCTGTTTATGGAAACATTTTCTATCAAAACAACTGGAAAAAAAGAAATATGAAAAAAGTAAATCTCATTTCACTGAAGTAATGTTGAGAATTTGGCAAGATTCAGGGAAGAGCTGCAAGAATGATTCAAAAGCTGAAAGTCCAGTTTTACAGTGGTAGACTTAAGAGCCAAAGACCTTAGGTTATAAAAAAGGAGCTTATACAGAGATATGACAACAGCATGAAGGATGAGAGGGAAGACTTTTAAATTAGCAGATCAAGACATAACAGCATATCCTATCAGAATGTGAAAACTAAATTAGACAGAATAGAGAGAAGATGGAAAATTTAAGCAATAGGGTATTCACAAAAAATGTCATAGTTCATGCAGAAATTACAAAGTGGGTACAGGAACTATATGGTAAATTCCAGGCAGAAATATGGAAGGTCAAAATAGTTTAAAAGATTGTTTTAAAAAAAAGCAGAACATTTGACTTTCCTATGAGAATTTGCAGAAGTGTAGGATTTAGACATTTTGCTGTGGCAGAGTTGGAGTGAACCACTACTGAAACTCTGGCCCCGTCATCTCCCTCTGAGCAGACCGGCCCCTTTACTCGTGTGCCTGGAAGGCAGCTGGGGAGCACTGCATTATGGGGGCTTCCTTTGGAGGCATCTGCTTCCACATGTGAAGCCAGCTAATAATTTGAAGACACTTGCCTTTGGTTCCTAATTTGAATTAATCACAATTTTATTATGGAATTACCTCTCTGCACATTGCCAGACACATCTGTCCCCTTCTGCGCTAAAAAGCCTCTGACTAAAGAAATTCCTAGAATGCATGGGCGACCATTTCTCTAACTTTATCATTATTTGTGTGTTCCTGACCAGATCAAATGCATTGCATTCACACAAGAATATCAGAACAACCTATGCTAAAATAAAGAGGTAGGGGCTTGGAAGGAGCAGCACCTTTCAAGAAATTAACAGAGCAAATATCAAAAATGCACACTGTGGCAACCTTGCTCACACAGAACAATAATTGGTCTCAACAGTTGCTGATAGCCTGATCCAAGCATAATGTGAACCAAACATAAAAAAATTTTCTTCTGGACGTGGGGAAGCTTTATTCTGAATCTATGAAATCACTCATTTATTTTTGGTCCTTGTGATTGTATAATAAACCTGAGAATGAAAACATTTTGGAACCCAGTTTCCAGTCTAGGATTTTTCTGTGCTCCCAGAGATTAAAATTAGACTGAAATTAAGAATTGAACATGTGGGAATTTAACTGCACTCTTTGGGCTTGAGGTAATTTCTGTTAAACCTAGGGAAGCTGCATGTGGTCAGGAACAGGATCGGTTCTCATTAACAGTGCCAGGTATGCCCATAGCATCCACTTTATAGAAATGTCATAATCTCAAAGGGGAGGCATAAATATGCTACTGCCTTTCTCCAACACACTTACAAAGGCTGACAGAAGAATACACTACGTGAACCAACCCTCCTCCACCTTGTCTGTGTTCCTTTCCCTTGGTTTTAAGAGTAGCATTATTCTGTATACCAAAAATTTTAAGATCATTTTAGGCAGTGCATTTTGGTTTGTGTTTTTTAGGGGAGATTAAGAATAGATATTTTGTGAATTCTGATCAATTTGAGGAGGACAAGAGGAAAACAAAGAGAAAGCTGAAAGTGGAGTAGGTAACTAACTATACAATGACTTTTTTTTTTTTTTAAATGAGATAGAGGTCCATCAATTTAAAGGGATGAAGAAAGAGAGGACTATGGATGTATTGATGGATGATAGGACAACTGTGAGTTTCTGGTGAGACATAGCCATAAAAGAACCTAATAGGATTCTAAGATTAAACCGGTAAGGAGTTTTGGTAGACACAGGGAAGCAGTAGTACTATTTAATAAGATGCAGGCAAGAGCTCATTTAGGATATCATCAGTAATCCAAGTTGATTTTGTTCAGAAAGGACATCTCAAATAAGAATAGAAAATGGGCTACAAAAGTGCTTAGGGAAAAAGAGAACCTATTACTTTAGAGGGGACTTTTAAAAGTTGGTTTATTTATGCTACTAAAATAAAGGTAGCAGTAAATGGTCAATAATAATATTATAGTAAATAACAAAATAAATGTTTGCGTGTGTATACCAGGGAGAGAGAAGAATTATTCAATTTAAAGAGCATTACTGGAATAAGATTTAATGGCTTTGAATTATCCATGAATAAAACTTAGTCTAGACATTTGGAGAAGATTAGAAGATTTGGAGAAGATGGAGAGCCTTCCAAACAACGCAGTAGGGAAATCTACTTGTTTCAAGACGGAGCCTGAAGTGGGGATGGAAGTGACCATGTAACATGATCTGGGAGTTCAGAAAACTTGTGATGTAAAGCTTTGGGCATTAAATTCAAGAAAAAAAAAAAAAAAGGCATTTGTTAATGTCCTCAGCATGTATTATATCATATTTTGTTGATCCTATGATTCACCTCTTCTGATTATTAATTTTAGGGTTCAGGAAGACTTCTTCACCCAGAGTCGTCTTCTATGTATCTATTGTCTTCTGAGTGCAGAGCAGTTTCCTTCCCTTTGCAGCAAGGTGATGGGATATTGGGCAGAAAACAACAACATTCTAAGTGGAAAGGCTTAAAAAAACCTTAAGTGCTTAGTTGGCATCTGTTGTTTGCATGCTCAGGGTTAAAGACAGTTTCCTAATTTGGGAAAAATAAAGAATCATGATACCAGCTAGACTGGCAAGGTCGTCTGGGCTTTTTACTTTCCTGTGCATCACTTGGAAGTTTTTTTTATGAGAGCTATCCTGCCACTGGAGGGTTGTAGGATATCATTTTTTCATCCCTCCTCTTTATTGTGACATATTGTTTTGGGTTGGTTTTTTTGGTGGTGTGGTTTTTTTTGGTTGGTAATTTTAGATTCTGTATACCAAAAATTTTAAGATCATTTTAGGCAGTGCTTTTTGGTTTGTGTTTTTTAGGGGAGATTAAGAATAGATATTTTGTGAACTCTTCAGTATTATGTATTTATGTTCATGGAACTGAACTTGATGACGCAGATCATTCTTTTCCTAAATTCTAATGGAAGCAGCAGTTAGTTTTACTTTTATGCCCCCATTTCATCTAAGTTTCTGACCATGGAATGTTTCACAGCTGAGAATAAATTTTCTTTCTCTTGCGGGTTTTGGTTTTGTTTTTTTCCCCTTTCTAGTTCTGTGCAAGGAATTACAAGGACAAAACCCTTTTGGAACTTGGTTGAGGAGATTCACTTTCTGCAGAAATACTGTCTAATTTGATATAGCTCTTGTATTTATTTGCAGTAAGTTAACAATGATGCACCCAGAAAACAGAAAATTAAACCATCTGGTACTTCTTGCAAATGAGTACAAAATCTTCACATGAAGATTATATTGTGAGGTATATGTACAAGTAGGATTATAATGAATATTCATGTACTATGTCATACTTTGCAAAACTACAGGGCTTGTCAAGCCACCAAAAGAGACTGCACTCAGGGAAAACCTTTGTTTTCTTTTCTAATTCACAGCTTGGATACCGTGGCTATTTTTGCCACAGTGCCACTGAAAAAGTAGCCACCAGAATATTTCTGCTGGACAGGTATTCTTCTCGCTGTTCATAGTGCAGTTGTCTTGATTTATGGATACTTTCAAGGAGCAGTTTGAATAAATCGCAAGTTATGCGTATGTAAAGGAAATTAAGGTGAAGGACTGTCCTTTTAGAAAAGTAACAAGTAGACAAATACAACAATTTGCCCTTCGAACTCTTCAAAATCGAAACTTGTCGTGCGATATTACTGTTTTTATATCTACCAGTAACAACAGCAACAAAACCACCAAGAAGCTAATGTAAATTTCCCAACTTTGAAGGTCTAAGTCACATAAAATGAATACACACACTGATGTGGTGGGTTTACTGTTGTAAGGGACAATAAAGAAATGCAGAAAATGAAAGAAAAGAATTTACTAATTATTTTGTATCACAGGGTGGAAGGGAAATTCTGGGGAAGTAGGGAAGCAGCTAGATTCCCAGGAGGCAGTAATAACATGTTGTAATGTAGTGTAGATCTCTGGGATCTCTGGGATCCAACGGTGTAAGAACAACTTAAACTAGCTGAAGATCTGCCTTTAGGGCAACAGGGAATAATTTGATGAATGGTTATTTGTATAAGTTTGGTCAGTAAGAAAACTCTAAGGGTTCTTTCTTCTCTGATTTTCATTAAAGTTCTCTCTGTATAAAACATCTCGACAGAACACAGTACCCAAACCACTGACTGAAGTCAATGGCCGCAATAACTTGCCCATGACCATAAGAACCTATGCTTCAGGCTATTAAGAAATAAAATTAATGGAAAACAAAAACAATATTATTTAAAAAAGATAATCAGTTTTACCACCAGAGACAGTTAAAACATATTTCCAGTCCATTCACAACCCTTCTGTTAACACCCATTGATTAGTAATAACTAAAGCCACTATCTCTTCACCAACGTGTAAAAGTGAACCTCAGGAAAATATGAATACAACAAAACAGAGGCTTGTTTTCTTGGAGCGGAGGAGACGAAGAACATGTATAAAAACAGACGGTACAATATCATATTTATGCTGCACAATAATATATTTATGCAATAACTCAAAATGTTGACATGGGTGCTTCTGAAGTGTTCTAAGGGATTCTTGGACAACACTTGTTTTTGCCTCGCAACCCAAAAATATTCACAATCAATTAGCTAAAAACTGAAATCTACAGTGGACCCTCCCTATTTAGCTTTTGAGAAAAAGGCAACCTACTCGGGGCTTTCCCTCTGGAAGAAAACACTCTTCCACTCTCAGAATCAGCAGAACAAAGATGTAAACCATGCAAAATGGATGACCATAAAAGGATTTAAATCCTATGAGATGATAGTCAAAATTAATATGTAATATCCCAGCAGTCCATCATCTAAATAAGTTGGGGACAATAATGACTCACAAAGCTAGGTCATCTCCTACTGATTTTTAAAGAAAGAAAATGGGTTCAACAGTTCACAGGTGAGTGAGTAATTTACCTTATTCAATGGCAATACTCCAATTTGCTAATCACTGCTACTTGGAAAATTCTTTACCTTCAGAAATAAAAATATTACATATTGTATATAATACTACAGCTCCTTTGTGCTGAGAGCATTCAATACTGTTCCTCAAACCATTCCCTACAGGTAACAGGGTACCCGCAAGTTGGTCTTGGCAACAAGGAACTTTGGAAGTTAAAACTAAGACTGCGAGAACAAAGCATGACAGGAAAATAGTCATAATTCATACAATTAAGTTGATCTCCTGGTGAGCATTATGACTTCTAAAAACCACATTTTGAGTATTACAAGTCATCTTGAAGTGAAGGTATTCAAAAATCATTACTATTTTAAATATTGTTGACCTTGGATCTTCTGGAAAAGTCAATGACCTAATTTGGTTTGGATTTTCAGCTACTCCAATAAGTTTTACTTAGAAAGTAACTGAATGGAAAGAGAAAAAAACTCTTCTCAGATCCCATGAGAGGAAATAGACAAGGTGTGGATGCTACTTTTAAGGGGCTATGGTCATCCATGAGGTCTACCACTTGCCCCTAGAGGAAACAGACACAAAATTATCGTGTGAACTTTGCATCCACAGACAGGAAGCAGAAACTGGAGTCTGCCCCTCAATGCCATTTTCTAGGTAACACTGCTTTGATTGTGTCTTCCTTAATATTGGTCATTAATTACGACTTAACAGGTTTTAAGACTTATGACAGTGTAACTATAAACATAAAAGGGACCCTAGAAGAATCCATAAGCAGCATCCAAATATCAAGTGAAAATCACAATTATTCCTTGTCTATATCAAGATTATTCCTTAAATATGACTTTTTGTTTGTTTGTATTTCTTCTGGATTCTGTGATGATCTTGACTGAGTATACAATTCTGTGCTCTCTTTTGATTTATTTTTTTCTTATGCTTTGAACTTACTTGGAGGAGGAAAAGAATATTGGCATCTACAAAGCGATTGACTGTGCAGCCTGATCATTTGCTAAGCATTATTAAAAGCTCCCAGAAATCACTCCAGTGCATTGCCCTTTACAAGCCATCAGCCATCAATTCAGACCGTCAAATGCGATTATCAGCACTCTTCCTGAAGCTACTTCCAAGCCATTAGTCTGATCGAAAAGCTGTGTCTTTTTTTTTTTCCCAAGTACATGTAAATCTACCACACCAGTGCTTCTGTGTTTATGTGGTGATTCATTACACTTCTGAATAGCATTTATGGTGTTAAATCTCCAAGACAGGGCAGAATTTGTTAACTTTTCAGAAATCATCCTTATTTAAAGAAACTTTTTCAAAGATATGCTCATATGTACATCTCTCTTCCATGTGCATGTATCCATTATGTATTTCAAATGTACTTCTGCCAACATTTGCAAAAGAGATTTACTGGCAGTTGCCTGGAAAAGTACAATTAGACTGAAATCAAACTGCGCTACTAATATCTACCACACGTCCTGCTTTTATGAAGTATATTGTGACTACTTTTGCACTTCTGTCTGACCAGGAGTTGATGAGATGAATCCCAAAAAACATTCATACAGGGCCCTATGAAATAATTTGTAGAGAAATTGTAAACATTTTATATTTGCCACACATTTTTTTCTGGGAAATCAAACTCAGCATGTGTGTGATCTTCTGCACAGAATTATAATTGAACTTGGATGTTGACTTTCCTTCCAGCTCAGCCTTCACTTCAAGAACACATGAAATTACAAACACAAACAGCTGACACAGAAACATTGTGAAGTATTGAACTGTAGTAGTCAGGACTGGCCACCAAACATAAAATGTGTTTTCTGGTTTCTCAGTTATCAAGCCAGTTACTCACTGGAACAGCCTCATCAGGGGCATGGTAGACCCCCTGTCACTGGAGGTTTTCAAGACGCAATTGAACAGGGTGCTGGATAATCTCAACTAGGCTCCCTTTCCCACAAAAGGTTGGACCAGATGATCTTTCAAGGTCTCTTCCAACCTGGGCTATTCTATGAAGCAATCTCTACATGCTGAGATTTCTCAGCACAAGCCATTTTGAATTTGCTAGGAAAAAAAAAAAAAAAGAACAGAGAAGAAGAGAAGAAGGACAGGTTGCCTTTACATGATCCTCCCTCTTCAAGAGCAATAATGAAATACCACATGTATGTTCCTCTCTCTCACAGTTCTTTGGAAACAAAATGGCTGTTATCAGTATAGCTTCAGGGCAGATCAGAGCACTCTATTCTTCAAAAAGCATATTTCATTTAATAAAACAATTTCTGTGTATTTCAGATGCACACACATTTAACAGTTTGTTAGAGTTTCTATTTCTTCATCATCCTGTATCAAACACAACCAATGAGCAATCCTACTGTACTCATGGTCCAGACTCAAAAAGATGATCCTTCGGATACCTTGAGCTGTGTGCTGCTCTCTAGATGCTGACATGTATGAATACACGACTTTGAAGATTGGAATACTGCAATTACCATGGAAACTGTTTAAACCCATCACTTCTAAAGTCATGGAGGTATGGATATAGGTGCCTGACTTGGTGTCCCAGGCTTGTAAATGCCACTTCGTGACTCTCCAGCATGCATTGAGAGACCCACTCACAAAGGGGAAAGGGGAGGGAAGCTGAACAACCTCCACCTGCTTAATTTCCTCTTGACTAAAAATGTAGAAAAGGGAACATTTAATGAATAGTCTTACAGAAATTCAGCTCTGAGCCCTGTTACAATGTCCTTCTATCGTACAATTGAGCAAATGACCAATTTTTTATATATTTGTGTGGACAATGTCTTACATGTGGTTTTTCATTCTATAATTGGAACATAATATGCCAAGATTGTTTATCTTCACCTGATTGAGAAACCAGAACAAATCCTCACAAAATGAAGAGGTCCTGCAGCAACAACAGCAGAAGAAATTATTATAAAAGCAAGAGAGCAAGATAGACAGGTAACTAGAAGATGCACCATTCCCTGCAAATAATTTATAACAAATCATTTATTTATCCAATTTCACTGTTTTTTCTGCTCACAATGCGTTAGCAGAATCCCACAGTCCTAGAACTGACTCTTCACTTGAAATTATTCATGATTTTTCCCCTTTAAAGATAAAAAGGTTTTTCTTCTCATTTCTTTTTCAAAAAGATTTTTACAGGTTTGAAAATGATGTAGAATTAGATTTAAACTAGACACATTTATTTGAGCTTTAAAGTGCTGAAAACTTATCTAGATCTTAATTTTGTGGCATAATTATTCTTAACTCTATTTTTTTAAGAATACTTTTCCAAGCTATACACTTCAGTAATCCTATGTAAGTATTTAAGATTTATTCCACTCTGATTTTAAGCAAATCGGTAGCATAGATCTCTAAGTCATGGTAAAAATATTGATGAGTGGGTATCTTTTATATTTATCTCTCTATTTAAAGTTCTTCTTTTATTCCTCTCCTCTCTACTTGTTAATTTACAGTTTGCACGGACCACATCCTATGTACCTGTGGGCACAGTGGGTCGCTTATGGAGCAATCACTTCCAGGCATGGCTTCCCTTGGGCTGGCTGAGCTCCAGCTCTGGGGTACCAGCAGAACCTTCTTCTAGCATGGTCCAAGGTGTCTGTGAGCTGCCCCCCCAAAAATCTCAAACATGAAGTTGAAAGTCAGAAACACATTTTTCCCTGTTACTGAGGCCTTTTGCATCTGTTTTGACCAGAACCTTCTCTTCATTGCTGAATTCCTTTTCTACTGAGAATAATCATTGCTTCTGCATGTAAACTTTTCCTTGCACAAAAGAATGCCTCTGAGAAACCCAACGGTGGGGTGTCTTCCTTTCTGTTTTACAGCACAGACATTTTACTAAAATGCAGTATTTCAAATAAGCATGAATTGCTTTGGGGATTGTTTGGAAAGACTGTGGACATTAACTGCAGGGAGTGCAGTTCAATGCTGCTATTCGGACCTCGGGACATAGTCTCACATCTGGGCAATGTATCATACCTGTTTAAATCAAGCAGAAGACGTACTTCTCTTCAGCTTACTCCACAGAGAGCCACGTTTACGAGCCATGTATTGGTTAACTTTCTTCAGCTGTTTAGTGTGAGTACCAAAATTACATGCTAGTAGTTACAACACCTGAATTATGCTTTGGCATAAGGCAGTATGCGTATGAAATCATGAAATTTAGTGTTTAAGAACCAACTTATTGAAACAGATCCCTTTGTGTGAGGAGCTATCACAGGTGAGCGGTGTTACAGAGCACAAAACAGGAAACGCAGAGCCTGAAACAAAAGGATCCTATGCTCCGAAGATTATCCTGAGGGCTACAGCGCAAAAAATGACAAGGACTGAGGACCTTTAGCAAATGCTTAATCAATAATTTCTTTTGTGAAGTAGTGTTAAAAATTGTTGCAATATTAATAATTCTAGTTCCCCAACAATAGAATACTACTTTTAACATTTTGACTTTCCATCAATATTAGAATACGTATTAAATGACACAAAATTCATTATATATTTCACTATATATAAAGGGCACAAAACCATACATATCAGCCATCTTCACAGAATCACAGAACGGTTTGGGTTGGAAGGTACCTTAAAGATCACATCGTTCCAACCCCCCTGCCCTGGGCAGGGACACCTCCCACTAGACCAGGTTGCTCAAAGCCCCATCCAGCCCGGCCTTGAACACCTCCAGGGATGGGGCATCCACAACTTCCCTGGGCAGCCTGTTCCAGTGCCTCACCACCCTCACAGTAAAGAATTTCTTCCTGATATCCAATCTAAATCTACCCTCTTTCAGTTTGAGGCCTTTAGCCTGTGTCCTATCATAACACTCCCTGATAAAGAGTCCCTCACCATCCTTCCTGTAGGCCCCCTTTAGGTACTGGAAGGCTGCTCTAAGGTCTCCCTGGAGCCTTCTCTTCTCCAGGCTGAACAACCCCAACTCTCGCAGCCTGTCCTCATAGGAGAGGTGCTCCAGCCCTCTCATCATCTTTGTGGCCCTCCGCTGGACCCATTCCAACAGGTCCATGTCCTTCTTATGCTGGGGGCCCCAGAGCTGGATGCAGTACTCCAGGTGGGGTCTCACCAGAGCAGAGTAGAGGGGCAGAATCACCTCCCTCAACCTGCTGGCCATGCTTCTTTTGATGCATCCCAGGATGTGGTTGGCTTTCTGGGCTGCAAGCGCACATTGCTGGCTCATGTTGAACTTCTTGTGTACCAACACCCCCAAGTCCTTCTCCTCAGGGCGTCTCTCAAGCCATTCTCCACCCAACCTGTATTTGTACCTGGGATTGCCATGACCCAGGTGCAGGACCTTGCACTTGGCCTGGTTGAACTTCATGAGGTTTGCCTGGGCACACCTCTCAAGCCTGTCAAGGTCCCTCTGGATGGCATCCCTTCCCTCCAGCATGTCAACCGTGCCACGCAGCTTGGTGTTGTTGTCAAACTTGCTGAGGGTGCACTCAGTCCCACTGTTCATGTCACTGACAAAGATGTTAAACAGCGCTGGTCCCAGTACTGACCCCTGAGGAACACCACTCATCACCGGTTTCCATGTGGACAATGAGCCATTGACTGCAACCCTTTGAGTGTGGCCATCTAGCCAGTTCCTTATCCACCGAGTGGTCCATCCATCAAAAACATGTTTTTCCAATTTAGAGACCAGGATGTCGTGCAGTACAGTGTCGAACGCTTTGCGTAAGTCCAGGTAGATGACGTCGGTTGCTCTCCCCTTATCTACCAATGCTGTGGCAACATCATAGAAGGCCACCAAATTTGTCAGGCACGATTTGCCTTTGGTGAAGCCATGTTGGCTGTCATCAGTCACCTCCTTCTTTTCCATGTGCCTTAGCAGAGATTCCAGGAGGATCTGCTCCATGATCTTTCCAGGCACAGAGATGAGACTGACCGGTCTGTAGTTCTTGCCCATTCAGATAACAGACAGCATATTCAGAATCTTTTCTTATGTGTTTTTTCATTTTTTTAATCTACTCTCAGGGCTTCCCTTTTTCTACTACATATACTAAGCTACGTATATTTTACAAAATACATATTTGCCAAACACAATGTCTTTTCCTCAGAAATGCTGTTCATAAAGAGAACGTGCATGAAGCACATATTAAATCGACATATGCTACCGAAAGGAAAGAGAAGAGGAAAACCAGCAGGTCTTCTGAATTTTTACAGTCCTCCATAATTTTTTTCAGTTATTAGGTACCAAAGACGATACACGTTTATAAATAAACTAACCATTGCTACAACAATTGAAACACACAAGGGCTACATTTTTTAGAACTGGTACCAAAAAATCACTTTTGTGTCATCAAAGGACTGTCAAGTAGGACAACTGTTTTAAAGACTGTATCCTGAAAAGCAGCATTGAAGAAATGTAGCAGGACTTGCTTTTACCTCCTTCTACTAAAAATACTATCATATTCCAAGTAAATTAACTTGCAGCCAGCGATTAAAAATCTCAGAAGAAATCCAGTCTCAGCACTACAAATAGTTAAGCAAGAATATATAATAAATGTGATACTGTGGGAATTTCAGAAATTTAATATTTAAATTGAATAAGGCTTAATTTTTGGTACAAATACTTCTGAGGCTATTGCACTGGTAGGAAGACTTAAGTATTATCATGGCACAACAAGACAATCCATTTTGCTATTGAGACAAAAAATAAATGAGTTAATTAATTACATTTTGCAAAAGGATCAAGCTAGTATTTATACCGTTTTAATACTACATGTCCATAGCAATATCATATTTCCATCCATATTAGAATTTATGGGGAAATGGAAGAATTTGCTACTTCAGTGCTTAACAGCTGGTATGATCTTCTTGTAGTTTTAAAACCAAAGGCTACAGTATTTAGCTTACAGTAGTTCTAATCTTTACATGTTTTCTACCATTTTGTTACACGTCAGCTGATATTTTCCTCCACAGTGAGTCTTCAAACTACTAGTATAGTTCTGAAATGTTATTAAAATGAGAATATGCAGTAGGGGCATGCTATTTTACACTTCAAGGTCCTAATTGAGCTTCTTTCCCAAGGAAAGACCACTGGGGGCAAGTGAAAGATGACAATCACAGGCACTTGAGTATCACCTTGATTTGGAGTCAGTGCCACCAGGGCACACACCTGGACATAGCAGCTCAGAAACACTCTTGTCATCACACAGTTTAGACATAATCTGAGAGTGTTTTCAAGAGCCAACACAGTACAAAAAGCTGAGTTTCAGCAATAAGCTGCAATAAACTAGTCCCTGTGTGAGCCATGGACTGGAAGAGCTACCTTATGTGTGCCTGTGCACGGCTGTGAGGTCTTCATGCAATGCAGATGAGATGTCTGTATAAAAACACTACTAAAATATTTAAGTTCTACATAAATCTAACCAGTCATTTACCTTTCAAAACTCCTGCCTTCTTAAGAAAAGTCTTTCTTTTCTAAGCCCAACTTTGGCTTTACAAGGAAAAGCTAGAAGAATTTGAGATGTGTGAGTTGCATAAAACCTAAATCCATGAAGGAGTTCCATAGCAGAGCCCACCAATACGCAGAGACAGTACTGTTCTACACAGAGCTGCCTAAAAAGCAAGGTGACTGGGAAACAAACTTCACAGCAGCCCAGACAGCAATGGGAAAGCATCATGCTGTGTATGTATATGATCTTCTAACGGAAAACACCGCCACCCTAAGGAATCCCGAAGGACAAGAGTAGCACTTCTCCGCAGCTGTGCAGTGGTGTGAAAGTGGCTCTGGTTGTTACAGTTTGGTAGAGAGTTCAAACATCTGAACCAAGTGTAAGAGCTCAGACTTCCACTGAAGATCCTGAGAAGGTCAGGAGGAATATAAGGAGCCAGACTGTTCACTGCTGCGAAATGGAAGGCAACTCTGGACATGTAGACAATGAAATTTAGATTTTTAGAGAACTTCACAGGTGAAAAATTAGGCATCTTGCACATGTAATGTAACTACAGAATCAGTCAAGACAACTTTGCTCTACTTTAATTTTAGTCACCAAAATACCTGAAAGGAAAGCTGGACAGCAATTGTTTTATGGACGGGGGAATATTTTTTTGTCTAAGGCCTTGACAAAAATGAAGCTTTGAAATACACACATGTAAAATGCATGTTTCATATTTAAGGGATGTCAGAGGTATATTTCAGAGCTGGGTCTGAAACACCAACAACTAAATGATTTCAGGACTAGTATTCCCACAGTCCATGGCACATAAAATTAAGTATTACCTATACTCTAAGATATCTGGACTTCCACCCCCTTTGAACTAGTAGCTGCACAATTTTGCTGAGACTGGAGGTAAAGTTTTGCTGAATGGTTAAGGATTTTAAATCAGGGTCAGCATACGTGAACGCAGTAGGTGGTTGGCTTGTGTACAAGAGCTCAATGCATGTTGCCCAAAGGACAGAAAAAGCAAGCTCTGGACTACATGCATGCCAGTTTAGGCAAATATGTGTGTGTATATAAATAATATAGTCCTGAGGTAGTTTGTGCTGTAGCTAAGCTCCCTCTTTTCTCCAGTGTGAGTTCTATCACAGGGAGGATTTGGGGATTCACTCATTTGAAATTAAGCCATTCACTGTGTTGTAAGATACCCTAAAGAGGGTTCCTTTATTAGCCTATTTATGCTATCTGAGCGTGTAAAGCTGCATAGTTTGCTTACTCGCACAACGCATTTTTTGCATACTTTTAGGTTCATACCACATTTCGATGATGGAAAGAAGACCTCTAAGCATGTACGAGGCTACACAAGACTGCATCTACTTAAATGTAACACTGTACATGGCATTCCCTGTAATCTCATTCATAATTCTAGCTGACATAACTAGTGTTCGTAGGTTGATGTATTTCTGATTAATGAGGCATTAGTTCTATATCAGGTAGCAATTTCAGAATAGTCTATTTCCAATGAGTGATGAATATGACTTGATTATTACCATTTGACCTACTCTTGTGTTGAGATGATTTGTGGCTGCATTTTCCCAGAGGACCGAACAAATGTCATTGCCTTGAAATACCACTGTTATGTTCCAGTAATTAAGTGAAGATTAAAAAAAATTGCATGGTAGGCATGGAATCTGCGCATGGTATTCAGCAATCTGAAATATTAGTACACTTACTTACAAGAGAATTTCCTTACCATGAATGAAAATGAGATACATAAAAATTCTGGAAGTGTTGACCTAATAGAAAACACAGCTGTTTCTCTCTTCCAGATATTTGAAAACATCAAGTTCTCTGCCTTACCCCATTTACACCAGTCTCATGCAGAATGCACTGACGTCACAGGGATTGTAGTCTTTGGCTTCAGTGGCCTTTAAATATGGCTTGTAGTAGTTAATTCTATGACATCTCACACAACCCAAGCCAATAACAGGAAAAAAGACTAAAAATAAAACCTTAATTCTTAGCATAACTTAAGCTACTTTTTTGCAAGTATTGAAGTAATAGAAAAGAAATTAGAAAATAATTTAAAGAGTGTTTACTTTTTGGAGCTGATTAAGGTCAAAGTCAACAGAGGAGAAAAAGAAATGGCACCTGAAGAATAGATAAAGCTTTTGAAGAAAATGAGAACAATTCTGATCAAAAAGGCCTAGAAGCTAGCCTCGTATTTGTGAATTGATTATTAGATATTGCTACAGAATCTGTATGAATCTTACTCAGAGAGCTACCAAAATATAAAAGAGCAACTCAAAAAATATATCTCATATATAGAAAATAAGGTTTAGCACCTAAGATTTATAACATCAAATATTGAAATTCTTGCATGTTTCATTTGTGGAGATCACTGGCCAAGAGAATGAGAAATTGAGCTGAAACTGAGTGGAGTTCATACTGATCTGAACAGGACTCCAAGGATACGTATCAACTGGTTATACTGCAGTTTCAAATTACACAGATAATTCTGTTAATAGAAAAGAAAGACCAAAAAAATTGAGATTTGAAGCAATTTAACATTGCAAAATTGTTGTTGTTATCTGGATTTCAAAAAAACACTAAAAACGTTGCAAGAAGTCTAAATAGGTCTGCTTTAATACAGACACATTATGGTTGTATATCCACACATGATTTTCAAAATTAAACGTGAAACAGATTTTAGTAACAACTGTAAGCCTTTAAAATTTCATTCCATTATAACAAATTACAGCATACAAGGGGACATCTTTTGTGTTTTCCAGCTCATTTTTCACTCAATTAAAAAAAAAACCAAACAACATTTTCTCCTGATTCTTGTAATGTACCTCATACAATTCACTAGGAGGAAAAGAAGATAGATTAGACTGGTAAAATTTGTAAGATTACATTTCCTGCCTTATTGTTCATCAATGAACACATAATGGCTTCTTATTATTTTTGCATTTATATTTGAGGAATTTAGCATATTCATTGTATTTGTTTTGTTTCACCCTCAGAATCTCTAAAAAATTATTCACACATTGAAATGACAGTATTAGTTTGTAAGTTTAATTTCAAAATATTTTTCTTATTATTTTCTAATTTCTAATAAATATACTACATAACACATTAGAAATTAGTCTAGCAGAGAAGACACAAAGAAGTCTACGAAGTGATGAAATCCCAATGTAAATTTAAAAAAACCCCACAACATAACCCTTTAACCTTTAAATAGCAATCAGACACAATTTATCATCCTGAGACCACCTTATCACTTTCCAATTGTCCCAAATTATAACTCTGCTAAAAGGTCTCTGATAAAGGTTGAAATGAGCAATGATGTACTTATCTACACCCTGGGAAGGTGTTCTTTCAGCATCTCCCAATTCTTGCTAGCAGTGACATAAACTAGTCTCCACAATTTTAAATTTACCTTCATACCTTTTATGACTTTCTCTGTTTTTTCTGATCATAAGGTGAATGGATTTTTTATTATTTTTTTATTATATAACAACAAAATGAACAGTACTATCCCTTAAGCAGATATTCAGAATTATATAGGCTTGAAAAGCACAGAAATAAAACTCTTGCGTGATTTGGTCAATTAATGAGATGATCAATAATACCGAGACTAATCTTGATGTTTTAGTATAATGCTAAGGAGACAACATTGTGAAAAATAATAGTTGCATATACATTGTCATATGACATCTGTAAAAGAGAAGTAATACTCCTTTTAAATACAATGACAGAAATGATGGACATTCTTATTTAAAATTCTCTTTGCCCTGTGACTTGCTGTGTAACTTCTTACACTTTGTTCAAACTCATCTTTTTCAAAACAGTATCAGAATTTGAGTTCTACTTAACTTCCCTTTCCCCCACTTTGTTTACTCCACAACAAAAGGCTGTCCTTTTCTAAAGGCTTCTCCTGTTCACCACTTTGTTTATTTTGAAGCAGAACGGCATCAAACTAAAACCTGCTATCCCAACTTCAGGAAAAAAATCAAAAAGAGAACCTGCAAGCTAGAAATAAACAATTCCATCAAACACCACGAGAAAGAGCAGGAAAACCATAATGCCAATTTAAATTGAAAAGTCTGTGGGGGCAGAGCACATCTTTTCAAAATGTGTGTGTGACAAGGGGTTCCTGATCTATGTGTGGAGATTCCTGATGCCCTGCAAATTGCAGTCTTCACTGCATGGGACTTTCCAGCCCTTGGCAGACTAGCAAGGCCTCTGTGTGGTTAGGAGCTGGTGCAGAAAAATAATACACATGATGCTGGCCTGCAGGTCAGTGGCAGAGACAGGGTGGCTTGCATCCTCTGGATTTCCAGTCTAAATTTCTCCTTCCTAGGTAATTTTCTGTACTTATTTTGCTGCACTTGTATAAAATCTTTTCTTAAACCTTAAATAGTGCATTAAGTGGATAACTGCAGAATGTGCTCTCCACTAAATTAGTGGCTATTAGTTAGGCTAACCCAAAGTTAGGCTACTTTGCACAAACAGGTAGACAAGTACTTTTTCTTTTTGTATCAAACACTGTGAAGTTTCACTCGCATCTTCATGTGTTCTAAAAGTCTGGCTGCAATTTTTTCACGTGTATTCAAATATATGAATCAGAGGCAGCCTCCTACCCATGACCTGCAATGTCCATAACCTAAGCAAAAATTCACTGCTTTCAGATGGGGAGCATGCCCCGAGGGCAGCCAAGCGCATCACCAAAAGTAGGGAAATGGGGAAAGTGATAAGCGTCGGCATAAGAGGAGGCAATGAGTAAGGCGCGCTGTCATTTAATAAGGTCTGTTCTCAGTAATTACAGCGATACAATTTGATCAGCAAGGACTAAGTATCTTCATCTGAAAGGGATCGGATGAAATTAGTGCTGATGTAATAAGTACCATTTGTCACTATTAGGGAGAGAGGTGTTGACAGGTCCCTGCCGTTGCTGTGGCAACGCGGCAGTGCTGTTTCTCCCGTGTGGGCTTCACCTCCAGCACGTTATACAAGTCTGGGAGGCAGAGGATGCTCCTCCGCAGTAACCCAGTTACCCTCTTGCCCAACCCGGGTCACGCAGGACTGCCTAACGCTGCCGACAGTGGGACTCCTGGAGCTTGATTTGGGGCGGTGGTCTGGACCATGATGGTCAGCGCAGGTGTGCCATTCCCCAGTCTCAAGCCTGCCTTGGATTCCCCACTATCAGTGACCTCAAAGCTGCATCCCTGGGGATGTGCCTTCTGGATCATGCCAGCTCTGGCACCTTGACGTCAGCCCCTCTTGCAGCCGGATTCCACACGGGCCCCGCAGCAGGCGGGACGTTCCTGCTTTTTCTGGGTATTTTGACAGCATCCCTACATAGCTGCTGGGTTGGCCACTTTCTCACACACAACCTTAATGCAAGATTTAGAAGTGATGAAGGCTTTGTTTTGGCTGACCTAGACCTGAAAGGTGTCCTTTCCATACGACCACTTTGCACCAGGCAGGCCCATAAAGGAAATCTTCATTTTAAGCGGAAGTGCAGCTCCCTCCTCCAGTCACATGCAGCGAGGTTATTCACAGGTAGATTACATATTGTTACAATATTTTCCACTGACACATTCCATGATGTGAAATAAAAAGGCAAGATTTGCTCCCAGCAGAGTAAAATACTAAGTGTGAAATACCACATGAAAGAAAAAGAGAGATTCTCTTGATCAGATACTCATAATCAACGCACATAGCCAAAATGCAATCTTAATTACTATCAGTGGGTGGAAGTTTCCTGAATGTTAAATTACCTGCAGCAATTATGAACTACTGAGTAACCTGTTTACAGCTTCCTGAAATTATCATCACATAATTTGGCAATCTGCCATATTTTATTTCATTAAAAACTTAATGTACCATAACATAATAGCCATAATAAAGCTGTCAAGGGCCACTCATTGCTATTTACTTAGATATCATCTGTTTATTATCTCTCAAAAACAACAGCCAAACAGAAAGGAAACCTGAAAACTAACAGGTCACACGAGAAACGGGGAATATGAAGAGCTCCCTCTTTCTGCTGTACAGCCCCAAAATCTGTGTCTATCCCATTTGTCTCACAGTCAAAATTATGCATAGAAAATACCTAATAACCTGTTTTTGAAGACCTTAATTGCTTGTTAAAGTATGATACATTTAGATGGGACAAAACATAACTTGCCAGAACCCAGTAATAATTACTAGTATCTTACACTGTATATAACATTAATGACAGCAATGAATTCTATCATGATCTTCAAGCTATCATCTGGAAGAAGTGCTTCTTCTGCCAGGATATCTTTAAAATTAAATACTGAAGCATTTGAAGAATTTGTAGTAGTTGGAACTGATGCAAAATCAAAATATTAGTGAGTATCACAAAACGTAAAGCTATCAGATGACTAGTTAATCACTCCAATTACAGCCCCACAGCATGAGCCAAAATGGGGTGAGCTTGTAGATGTGCTCTTAGCAGGCACTGCTTTCTCAGTGGTTTCATCATTCAGATGGAGTGTAGTTCTTGAAGTCTGTAAATCCAACTGTTCTACTTACAGCAGAAGTGTTGGTTTTCATCAATAGCTACCTGCTCAAGTACTGACATGCACTATGCCTGCTTAAATTTTGAAGCAGATGAAGTGCTAAGAGATGCAGGCTTTTGGAAGAAACAAGAGCGGATTGCTACGTACAGGTGTAGGTGGAACAACAGTACCAACTACAACAGTATTAGATGCGAGTAGCAAGACAACAGCACTAATGGAGCTGAGATACTAGCAAAAAGGCCCACACCCTGGTGCTTGTGTATTTAATGCACTAATCTCCCCTGTGTTAGTGACAAATGTTGAAGTAGTTTAACATACTTTTATGTATATTAAAAATAGACTTACTGAGTAGCACATTAAGTAGTATATTTTGTCCACTTGGGATTTTTTTTTTTGGCTTATATATCAAGAAAATAAATAAAATTACATTATGTTTTTGTGCATTACTAAGTTATTGAAATCACAATGACAGAGCATTCTATTTGCAAAACATTCAATGACAATTTCACAAATGGGGCAAATAAACCAAGACAAAATGCATTAAGTTTTCAAGTAATGAGGGATAAATTAACACTATGTTTCAGTGCCCACAGACAGCTAAAAGAAGCATTAGTTGATATTGTTTAGGTAATTCATAGTTTTAATCTTCGAGCTTTCAAGTAATGGAAGACCTGCTGGATATACTCTATTTACACGCAGTATTTCTCTGAGCTTTAGATTAATGCATCAAATAGAAGACAATCAACACATATATATATATTCTGAAGAAATCTGAAGGGAACCTGTAGTAAAATAAAACCCCCACAGAAAAAAAACACTTTTCATTAAAACAATTATGCTGACATCATTTTACCCCTGGGTTGGACATTAACCATTAGCGTGATTTACAATGAACATTTCTTCTGGTTAGACGTGCTGCATAGTTACACTAGTTCACATTTCCAAGGGTACGCAGACAAACTAGTACATTTTCCTCAGTTTCATGCTAGGATCAACTGCTTATGCCATAGCATCTTTAATACAGAATAGTAGCTAAAAATGAAAAGGAAATACTAATTTGACTTTCAAATTCATATCCATATATATCCTCTCAGACAAAACCTGTTACAACAGTTATACCACAACCTCTATGCTGTTTCACATAGACTATCAGATCCATACCAGTCATTTCTTGGAACAGATGTGCAGGTTTTCCCACTTTGCCTCTGCAAAGGAAGGGGGAATTGCAGAGGCTGATATCCTCTATTTGAAGGACGCACAGAAAGGCTACACAACTAGCAAAAGCAAAAATCAAGACTTTTAAGTTAAACGCCTGAATTGGAGAGCAAAATCTGAAAAGTAAAGTCTGTGTTTTACACTACAGTAAGGTGTAGGCGAAAATGAGGGTACAAGCGACATTAAATTCCAGTTCTCAACCAGAGTCCCTGGTGTTATTGGAAAAACCCCAGTCCAGTTGAATGGGTTTTAAACATGAAAATTTGTCTAGTTACACTAGTGGGAATTAGACAATGAGGCTACTTTATCACAGCTGAATCTAGTTTCTAGTTTACAGTTTTGATCTAAAATACATGTCAAAACTGAAACTTAGCTGACTCATATTAGAGGCTTGAATACTGTCATTCCTTTTATTTCATTCCCTCTTCTGTCTAATTGGACCCATTGTGGTCAATCTGTTACTGCACCTATAAAACGTACCTTTACCTGATCTCTACACCTGGTATAAAAGATTTCCTGGTTACTATGAGTGTGCCTACACCGCTGAATATTCTGCCATGTACCTAAACTCATCCAGATGTTGGAAAGAGTACTGGGCAAAAGAAGGATGATAAATTAGTCCCAGCCAAGTGCCAAACTCAGAAGGCTATAACACTTCCAGTATCTGGACAAGCTCACTCATCCCCATACATCACTGAACTGGGCAACGTGGGCTCCCACTTACAAGCTGTGGTATTAGCAGTATTACTAGTGGCAGATCATCCAGAGAGCTGGCACTGGACTCCATGTGTTCACTGCATTAATCAAAAGTCTTCATGAAAGATGACTTACTAGCTGTGTGGGAAGGTATGCAGGCCTGCAAGCGCCCCTGTGCCACCAGATATGCATGACAATTGCTGCCACAACCTTAATTTGTCTGCTTTTTATTCCTTATGGTAATGATGCACTAAATAACCGGACTCCTTGATAGGTTTTCACCACAACACTTTTCAAGATTTGTTTTATTATTTTCAGCTAACAAGTTTTTTTTTTTAACAAACGATTTGTAACCAACTTATTAAAATGCATCCTCAGAGACAGTTCAGGACGTCCTTCATGCTGCTATCATTAAAAGGGATGTGCTATCATTACTGCCTGAAATTTCTGAAAAGGCTTTAAAATAAAAACCGCAAAAGCACATCAACACTTATGAACATGCTTTGGCAATAATTTCAGTTTTTACAAAGGCTTAATTTAATCTGAAACTTGTACTTAAAAGGAAAAGGCTCAAAATAGTAGCTGCTCGCAGCACAGCAGATGGTCCAGACAATAAAAAAGAACTATTTGAGAAACGTGAGTTGTTCACTGATACAGATAGAGCCAGTTAGCAACTGTGCAATGAAAATGGTATTTCACTGGAATAAACTCATTTGTAAAACAAACTTTGAAAGCTTGATATAGATTAATCTTCCTCTTTTTTTCCTCCTTAAAAAAGGCATTCTGAACCTGTCCAAATGGCCCATTTTTTAACAGAAATTTGAGTTTCAAAATGCTACTTCGTTTTAAAATCTAAGATAACTGTAATAATTTATTTAAATATTGTGGGTGAAAACTTGGGCTGACACAGACACAAACCAACCCAGTGTAGATTCAGATATATATCCTATAGATATTACATGATGAAAGAAGAAAATTTAAATTGTAGTTTTCCTAGAACATAAAAATTATTTCCTATTTCAAATGAATGTTTCATATAACCAAGGAAAACGGGAAAATAATAATGACAAAGAGAAAAATACCTATTGGAAAAATAATAGGTAAATATTGAAGTAACCTGATTAATAACCTGGGGGTTTTCTGACATACAAAGCTATAATACATGTCAGTAGGTCCTTTAGAAAGTCACCTCAAGATGTACATCTTAAATTTGCAACAGCTGTAGAGTTTACTTATTAAATAATCATATAATCTGCGCGTATTGAATTTCTAGCTCTTCCTATTACTTTAACTCGTAATTTCTCTCTTGAACACTTACCACGTTCTCTCTTGCCTCCCTCTTGTCCGTTCACCACTGCCTTCTGCTTAGTAGGAAAACACAACAGATAATCTTTTTTTATAGACTGAGGAAGTACTATGCATATCTCTTTTGCGTCCACTCTGCTTTGTCTTGAAAGGCTGTTTCAGAATTTTACTTCTGCTGATGCCTGGAAAGTTTCTTCTAGTTCGAGGCTAAATGTGTTTGAGTTCAATTTATATTGATGCTTTCCTTTAGCTTAAACAGCTTTTCACCCTCACTGACATTTTCACAGCACTCTTCCCTGACATTTATTCTAATTAATTGAACCAACCATATTCTTTTAGCATTGTTTCCTAAGAAACTTTCTTCATTCCTAAGACCTGTCAGTAAGCCTTCTCTACACTAGTTCCAATGTGAATTTATCTCTGTTGATGACCAGCCATAAAGACAATGTTCCAAACAAAATTTTACATTGCTTCACATAACAATACTATTGCTTCCATCTCTCTTTTGGAAATACAATCTCTACCAACTGTTCTCTGTGCTTTGGATGGTAATCTACTGACTTTCTGGATGTCTAGCAATCTAGGCTATCTGATGGCTGGAAGCCACAAGATTTCTGGAGTTAAAAAAAAAGAAAAGTATTTTTACTGGAACATTATCCCTTATGGAGTTGAATGGCCTTGTCCCTTCAGAAGCCTAGAAGTTGTCTTCACTTCTCCTCCCTAATACTGCCTGTTAGTCGCTGGAAAACATTTTTACTCCTTCCATAGGTCCAAATCCTGTGACACAGAAATCACCAATTTCCATGATTTCAAAGGAAAATTCATCATTCCATGGCTCCTAAGCTTTGGCTAGCAGTTAAAACATAATAATTCTTGCCGCTAATGAGAAAGCAATCACTGGGACAAGGAATTTCAGTACTTCCACATTAACAGTTACCATTATATGCTAATCACATTTTAATTGCTAACCAGCCACTACCAAAATAGAACAGGCTACAAAAGCAGAAAATAAAATTCATGAAGCAGAAGTCTGAGTTTATCACTTCTTTTATGTTTAATTTCCATTAGTTCCTATCCGACCTGCATCTGTTTGAAATACATTAGGTTACAGAAGGCTCAGAGCCCTTGGGTCAGGTAATTCTATAGAAAATTAATCTGAGAAATATTTCACTTCCCAGTGAACCTAAGCCAAAACTTTGTGTTTTCATGCCTCCAATTGGGTTGAGGGAGTTCAAAAATTTTTCTTCCCTACTGCTCTCAGATTAAGTTGCCCAAAGCTACCTATGTCTGACCTGTGCTTGTTATCTCAGCTATACCACCAAATAAATGCCACTGCATATCTTACAGGTCTGAGCTGGCATGATTTTTTAACTCTGGCACAGTACCAGCGTAACTCACTCAGTGTGCAATTTCCAGCAATAAGGTAGGGTCCAGAAAAAAAGCCAGTAAACCCCCTCTGCCCAAGCAATGCTACAGGGGAAAGAAGTTTTCAGGAGAACAAAATAAAACAAAAAATAAAACAGCAACCCTGTCCTTTCTACCCAGTTGCAAACTATTTCTACACAAATAGAGTTTATATATTTTATATAAATTTATGTATAGAGTATGTATAAATTTATATAAACAGTATATATATTTTATATATATATATTTTATAGGGCATAGGACCCTACAGGAGGAGGCTCGAGGAAGGTGGTGGAGGGGAAGATCTTAATGCAGCCTGTGGGTTCCTCATTACCTCAAAGCAAATAGTAAAAGAATAACTCAGATATTCTACAGGAAACAGGAGCAGATTGGTAAAAGACAATCCCAATCAGTACATTTCTCTACGTTTGACCCCTAATTGCAATTTGTTACATGCATCTAGTATGTATTCTTCCAACAGAAGAGAGATTTTCAAAGTCCCATTACTTTTGCTAATACTTATTGAAAGACCTCACTGACACTAACAGTGTGACTGCTGATTTCAAATTTAAAGAATCTCCAAATCTAACTGCTGCCAAAAATCACTCTCAAAGATACTCATTTGGGGAGAGACAGCAGTTGAGCTATGAACTTTTAGCTGTTTCTAAATGTTCTACAATATCTCAAAATACAGCTTAGTAGAAAAACTGAAACTAAGTCAACAGGAAAAATATTGAAAACTGAAGTTATTTAAGCTATTCTGATTTGAAAGCACATTTTATAAAAATACTGGTGTCTCAAACTATTAGCTTCTACAGCCTAATTAGCAGCTGCAGTAGTTCTTAAATAATGGGTTTATGAAGCATAGATACAACACGCCTGCCCTGTAAACTTCCCCTGGCAATTGTGAGCAATCGGACATCTCACTCATTAATTAGGGTAGTCTGAGTAAGTTTTCTGGCTTCTACAAAAGAAAAAGGAATGTTGCCGTCATCAACAATGGGCACATTATGAGCAAGCAACAAAACTACAGCAAACAATTTATCACACATACGACTAGAAGAGAAATATGTATTGTCAGTTATCAACAGTTAAGCCAAAGCCTATGAGGGGATGCTCCCTTTGTCTTTCATTATCAGGATGCTGTTTACAAAAACAGCCTCTCACTTGTATTTACATGTTACTTTTCTATGGTATTTTCAGGTTCAGCTGTGCTGAGAGATGACATAAACAATTAACTCAGTCCTACATTAAAGAAGTAACTATTTTTTAATTTCACTTGCAAACTGTCCATCCCTCAGTCTATTTTTTACAGGCATCTAGTGGTACAGTACGTTTTGTTAAAAATGCATATTCTTTACTAGTCAAAACAGGAATCACCCCGTAATAAAACGCAGTTTCTGGACAATAGCGGGTTAAGACAACTGGAGTTAAGCCTGAGTTTATAGGTCTGATGGTGTCACTAGGCAACAAGTAACTTGCTGCAGCCAGCTCTTTGCAGCCTCCTTGCTTCCTAATGAAGCCTGGTCTGCAGGCTGGTTTAGAGACAATAATAAAATAAAACATGTTTATTTTTTCTTCTCACTCTCCAGCAAAACCTGAAACAAAACACAACCTCAAAATTTGTGTGATGCTACAATTGCAGGTGAACCATGCTGGACGCAGTTAAAAGCAGACAGGTTTGGTTAGATGGGGATGACTGTGGAGCTCTTATGTTTTAGCCACGTTTCAAGAAAAGGGCTGTAGCTATAAGTCCAAGAGAAAAAGAGAAGGAGAGAAAAAAAAAGGAAAGAAAGAAAATGTCATTTAACTATTTTGAGCTTGTAATTACAAAATAGTGCTTTTTCAAAGACCCGTTTAAATGCAATTCAAAGCACTTCATGCCTTTCTAAATTGGAAATTTAGTCATGTTAGGTTTCTGTGGCTTGACTGATTGTCTTGCGTTCTTACCTGTTCTAAGGGATTAAAACATGAGCCTGATTTAAAAAGCTAATTCTGTACAGTTGTCTTGTAGACAATATATTATTTTCAGTAACACAGAACTATTAAAGACATTGTGATGAACTAAGACGAATCTCATGATTGACTGTTTTGCAAACCATTTGTTTAACTACACAAAACTTCCTACAAACAAGGAAAGAACAAATGACTCTTAAATTCCACAGGAATTTTGCAGAATTTGAATACAATGCAATGAAAAGAAATCAGTGCTATGCAATCATCAAGGCATTTTTTGTTTTCTGCATTTAAACAAAATATCTCATATGTCTTTTATTTATGTGGTCCAAGAGATCACATGTTCTTGCATTCAACACTTCCAGTTCTTTCTCATAAATCTGAATTCTGCTGTCATAAATTCTGCACCCCAGCACCTATTAAACCCTAACATTTTTGACAAGCTAAGGTATTTATTTTATTTGAAGACAGGTCCTTATATGTTTGGTAAACTTAGTATCTTACAGCAAGTATAAAAATATGACCATATTGCATTACATTGTCAGAACATCAGTCTTGTGTAGTTATGAATACATACAAGATGACCTGTGCCCTACTAGCTTGCAATTGCAACACATTTTCCCCAGAGGTAAAATTCGGACACACTAAAACTAATTTCACTAGTCACTCTGTTGTCCTGGCTAAGATACAGCATGATTCTCTCTGGTTTTTACAAAGCGTATTACAGATTTAATTAATATGGCCACTCTCAGAACAGAGTTTAAAAGCTATTTCCACTGAGGTCCTCATTCTGTCCTCTCTTCAGTGTTTCCTGCAGGTTTTGCATTTCAGAGTAAGCTCAGCACTGCTGGGTCTTTACTGCAAGAAGGTTTTCATTTTTTTCAGACAATAAGCCTTATTTCCTCCTTTGAAATAACTTTTTAGCGAGACTGTTTTCATGTACACTGTCTTCCAGGCTTAAAGCCCTCCCTTCTTATGCTGCACAAGCAGCAAATTCTTAATCTTCATCTGCTCCAGACAACAATAGGTGCCCACGCATTCACTACAGCCTAGAAGAGCCATAACAAAGGAGTAAGGAAGCAGCTGCCATGTTCATGTAATGCTATGTTCTTGTGTTTGTGGAGCTGAAATTCATTTCAGCCACAAAGAAACATGTATTCCCGGATCGGTGATCTCTCTTTACAGCCAGAAAACAAGTAAACAGGTTCACAGAGAATGAATAGTTACACTAATTTAGTAATAAGTACACACAGCTATCCAATGTCTTTTTAAGATCAAGAGAGAACAGCAAGTCAAATCAGTAGGTTCTAGATCAGTCACCCACCTAAAAATCGTGGATAACTCCTTGAACGCCATCTAGAAAAGAAATGTAACCTTTCCTCAGAGGTGCAGTTCGTAGTCAAGGCAGCTTGCCTCATGCAGGAGGCAGGCCACTGATTTTCGGGGCAGCAGAAAGCCTCTCAGTGACCAAAAATAAATGTATGCCCAAGGAGGACATATCATAAGAATACAATACAGTACAGCTACAATATAATAAACTGGAGGTGCTGAAGCCAAGGAGTGGCGGCAACATTCGATGTGCCCACACTGGATGAAAAGGTACTGGCTCTAGCAAGGACTGCATCAGAGACCATGGAGACACTCTGTGTTTTAGTCTCAGCTGGTTCACCCCCACTTGGACCTCCAGTTCAGACAGCCATTAGGAAGCCACAGAGCTAGCCTCAGGGTAAGCAATTTACAGTCCAAATGATATAACCACATCAACAGCTAAGCTCTCAGTTTTCCTCATACCCCATGAAAAGGAGCGATGCAACCCCTCAAATTCAGTATACCCACTGTACACAGCATGCAAAAACTGTCCTGGCTTGAGGAAGGAACTAACCTTCTCAGACAGAAACCTCGTAACATATGTGTAAATCTCTTATTGAGCACTGGTGCTTGCATACCAAATGTTGAAAAGGAGGATGATAGTATTTTATTAACCACCTATCTATCACAACATAAGACATCTGTGACTGTTCTTACATACCATCACAAGGATGACAACTTACCAGGTACAGCATTATCCCTCCTTGCAAAGGAAGTGTGTATCAGAGGGAACGTGCCACAGGCCATTTCATTTTCCTCCCCAGGTCAATTAGAAAACAACTGTTTTCCCTTCTCAGCACACTCCTTTTATCTTGTCTTACTTCTGAGCTTTTTCCCCACATACCCTTTCCCTCTTCCACTTCAGGAGTGGCCCTGAATGCTGATGACACACTGTCACCCCAGGTTGTTACGTCAGTACGTCAGGTATGGAGAATACCTGACCCACAAGCATTCAGGGACCAGTCAGTCCTGTTATCTGAAAATACTACCAGGTACTACGTTGGTGCTGCCTGGATCTCAAAAAATTCTACGCACATGCACACAAACAAACGCAACCCTTGTGCAGATGGTGAGAAGGAACAAAACCATCGTTTTTAATAGAACAAAGACTAAGGAAAGATATTTGCTTTTGAAATGCAACATCTCTTGCTTGCTTCTCAGAAACCTACAGTAATTAAGGGTAAATAGCAACTTAATGTATTTTGTTTTATTTGCAACATTGAAAGCTTCATCTTTCTTTCATTGAGGGGGAACAATATGTTTCTTTTCAGTAGGAAGAAAATTGTTCTGTGATTATAATGACATCATGCTGCCTCTCACGGATTGTTGCAAGTCTAAGAGCTTGAGAAAGAGGAAGGGCACATGAAGTATGGTACAGCCTTTCAGCTGTTTAAGTAAAAAATCCTATATATGCATGTATAAAAAGTAAGTAGTAAATGAACATTTTTTTTCTTTGACTCTGAACTCTCTTTCCCGTAGCCAAAACACTTATAAAAATTGGGACTGGAAGAAATGTATGTGATTTTTAGTTTGATTTTCTTCTGGAAAGTAGCAATAAGCCAAAATAAGAGTTCAAATACCTTTGGAGGAAAACAAAGATCACATAATGTTCAAAATTTACAGGGTAATTTCATCACCATATTATTCGTCACATTTTATAGTAGAAAGCATTTGCTTGCTTACAGTGCAAGTTATGTTATAATGAGGGAGAACTGTTTTCATGTCACTTATAGAATTAAAATACTAAAGTGACAAAGCATGAATTTGTTTTCAACAATTTGAGTCTGTGTCATGGAAAATTAGAATTTTTATATTCGGCTCTGCTTCATAGTTAAGCAATAATATTAGAAAAGTCTATTTAGATTTTAGGGTTTTTGGGACCAGGACCATAATGTCATGTATTTTGGGTCCCCTTTAGGCTTAATGTAAAGGAGTGGCCTTTCATAACCTATGTTAAAAAATAATTGTGGTTGCTGCCAATCATCACGTTGTGGCGTTCAAGGAGACAACTCGCAGGGAAACCGCAGTGGTGCACCGACCCTCCTTGTTCCTGCCTCCTCCCCTGCTGCAGCAAGGCCTGTTTCAGGACCCTCCGAGGTCATCTGCCCCTTCCTTCTACCACTAGTCACTTCTTGTGATTCGGGTCCCTCATCTTTAGGGCAGCATAATTCAATTCTACTTGCTTTACCGACATGCCTAAAGCTTCCTCCAAGCTACGCCAATACACAAAGGAGTGGCTGCTTTGAGCTCTTTTTCCTGGGAGTCTAGCAGTTTTGTCATTCTCAAACTTGGAGCATAAAAATCCCTTAGAAAAGACTGAAGCAAAGCCTCAGCCACCAAGGAATGGCTGAATATCATTACTCAAAACAGCACTGCAGAAATCAGTGCATTGCTTCTTTGCACATCACTGCTATTTGGGAATTGCTTTTATTACAGAGAAATGGAATAGTACATATGTATTTCATGACACTCTGCTTATGCAGTCCCAAAAATGTTGCTTTCATGTCTGAAGTTTTAACACTTGTAAGAAAAAGAGTTTTGTTAGGCAGCAGTCAAAATATTAGCCTATCACTCATGGCTAAAGGAAAATAGATCCAGAGAGATTTCCCCAGAGCATGGAAGGTTATTATTGACCAAAAAGTGATTTTTCAGGACTCATAATGCAAAGACATAGTATGCTTTTTTATTCTGATTTCTGTCACAAGTTTTACACCCGCACAGATTGTCCTAGTAAGAATCCCCCAGACATGCTGTAAAATACTTTTTGAGATCACCTTCCTTCTCAAGCTCCTTGTTCAAACTCAGAAATCTGCCAAGGAAAATATGAGCTTTAAACATTACAATGCCAATATATCAGTCTAATGTTCAAACAATGAGGGAAGCTGAGGAGCAGTTACTGATAACATCCTATCAGCAGTTTGCACCTCTTTATATTCAAAAGCCTTGCACACTTCAGTGAATCGCAACTGACTGGTATCAGTAGGAGAGAGCAATAACCCTTCAAATCACCAAGAAACAAATGATTTAGCTGCGACACAAAAGAAACATTATAATCCAGAAACAGACTGGGACTGGCACAAAAACTGACGAAACTGGCATTGCGTTTTCCCCACCTGGTAACTCACTTGCAAGCAGGAGGGCAGCTGTTTGACATCCCAAGTCCCACTCAAGCAAAGTACAATATCCAAGTCCTGAGGCAGCTGAGACTCAGATGAGTACAGAAAAGCTGAATTACCAGGGACAGTTGGACCCTTCTGCATCTGCAACTGGTCCATATAAGAGCAGTCCAGGCTATAATCAAAGCCCACACTTGCAAATCTAACATTCAAAGTGCTGTCAGGCTTCCACATAGAAGTTTACAAATACCATTTTAGTACTGCTGCTGGCTGCCATGGCTGCTGTGGTTGACTGATTTTGTGCTTAGTTTGCTCATCTTTCAAGGACAAGTTTTTACCAAATTAGTGGTGATGGAAAATAGAAGATTTATTTAGCACCTGCTCTCAGGGCCTGATGAAAATGAACACGGAGAGGCCTTGTTTGAACATGCAAACTCATTACAGGCACTAATGTAAATACATATTTTTAAATGGTATTTCTGCAATCTGTCCTACAGTTATCCATATTCAGAACATGGCTATCTGCAAAAGGTGTGATAAAAAATTCCTGGAACAGCTTCTTGATGGTCCTGACAGGCATGAAACTCTAAAATAAACCAGAGAGAACATACCTGTGGACACTCAAACTGTTAAATTATATTAGCTTTTCTGTTCACTGCTGCCAGCACAAGAAAAAAAAAAAATCACCTCAAGAATGTATTCCTGGCAATCACTACCACCAGCCTTTTCTCATCTGCAGCTCAAGCTGTGGCATCCAAAGGACTGACATCAACCAGTCCACTGAGATCTGCCTTCAGGATCCCAGAACATCTATTCCTGAAACCAACATTTTAAAAGCAGATCTGGCCTTCTGTGACTTCTTGCTGAACCTTTGCTGAATAATTTCAATTTGGTGTAAATCTTTAAAAACATGATGGCTTTTCTTTTTCCCCAGAGTGTACCATTGATTTCAAAATAAAACAGAATCTATACTGAAATGCAGATACCAATGGGAAAATGCAGGAAAACAAAGTACATGTTCTAAAAACTATATCGAGCCAAGCCTAGTTCAAATAAGGCCAATTACTCAACTCATAAAACTACCCAAATTCACTATATTTCTGAGTTTTTCATTGTAAACTACCATATCAAAGTTCAAATTCCAATCAAGATCATTAAACCTACTCCCTTTAAAGCCTGGAAATTATTTGCTACACATGCAAAGGGTTCTTTTAGGATTTTTTTTAAAGCTCCTATAGTCAGTTCGCTATAATTACAGGATGAATAAGAATAAACATGTAGGAAGGCACCCCTCCTTGCAAATCAGCTGGAAGCCAGTTGTTATGATTTAAAAACATTTCCATGCTTCTGCTCTGGCAATGTTTAAGCATTTAAACATCCTAAAATGCTATGTGGGATGGGAAGTGATAGGAGATACAGGGAACAGAGAATGACAACTTCAATCAAAGAACTAGTGAAAAGAAGTTGGGGGTTGGACTAGATGATCTTTAAAGGTCCCTTACAACCCAAACCGTTCCATGGTTCTATGAAAATTGTGTGACTGTACACTCAGGAGATATCCTTGGAAATGTTTGACTGTTTTCACTCCCAGCTGTGGCTATAACTCGGCCATCATAACTTGGCAGATTAAAAACTGAATGCCTTCTTCCTCTCTTCTCAAAAAAAGGGTGTTTTTTTAATAAAAATAATAAAATAAATTTCCCAATAGCTTTTTTTTTAATATCAATCAATGCTACATACAAGTAATGTACTGAGCTAAAACTGAACTTGATAATTCCATGATTTTTGCTAGTTGTACACTCTATTCATATTAACAATTGCGAGGCTCCAATTTTCTCCACTGGCATCAAGATCATACGAGCCTGACTTCCACAAGTTTTAACTACTACATATATCATCAGAAGGTTTTCTAAACAAATAAAACACAAACCAAGTAGAATCAGAGGAAAGATAAATTACATGCTAGCTTTACTTTTTGTTGCTGTTGTTGTTGTTATTTTATCTGAGGTACACGGATCATGTCCAGCTCCTCTGATAGTCGGGTTAACCAGCAGTTGCCACCCAGGTATTCTCTGCTCCCTGGGTTCGTCCTCTACTGCCCCTGAGTGGTCCATTCCTCTGGAAAGTGATGATCAACCTTCCCTGCCTCGTTGTGTGATACACAGTTGGGATGAGACTCATTTCCTTGCTTTTATTCAAGCCCACAGGAATGAAAGTCTGATCTCTCTCTGCCTTCAGAGAACATAATACCCTTTCTGCGGGAAGGGTTCCTACAACTACATAATCTTTTAAGGCATTTAAGCAACACAGACTTGACCTTGAACCCTTCTAGTGAAAAGATCAAGATCCAGAAGTTCAATGAAAAGTTCCTCCTGGGAATCTAATTTATCTGAGAATCTGGCCTTTCTGGCTTTAATGGAGGAATAGAAGAAAGGTATGTTTGACATAGAGTGGAAAATATACCCACAAGTAGAGTTGACAATTTGTTAATGAGAAGAAAAACTAATGAAACCAATTTTCTTGTGCTGGCTTCTCTGGTGTGTAATAGACCATCAATGTTGACTGAAGCTCTTTCCACCATTGAGGTATTCATAACAACCATCTCTCATTCAGATCTGTGGGACTCTAGTGAGAGTTGAACCCATAGTGTATTCATCCCTTCAGCAGCAACACTGGGTATGGCTTCTGCCCCTGTTTGTATTTCCTCAAAACTTGTAGGGATGTATAACTTGCCGGGGGTCATTTTTATTTGTCACATGTAGCAGAACCTACCGGCCAGCACGTTCAAAAGCTGCTGGGTCTGGGAGGGAGAGCTAGGAGGATATGGACACAGATGGAAATACCAGCAACAAGGTCAGATAAGTCTTGTTTTCTTTGGAAACTAGTCTTTAACAGTATTCCTTTGCTTTTTATGTGGACTGGGTTGAGTTTTCTTCTCGGTGAGAGAAATTAATCTAATAGTACAAGTTAAGTTTAGAAAGCAGTAGGAAGCTATATTAAGCATGCTATCTCTGCCCTATCTGTTTATATCCAGACATTGACAACACAAGTATAATATGCATCTGTGCATGAATTATGAACTACATTTACACTAACTAAAGAACTGGTCATAATGTGGTATAGTAATCATGGATAAAAATGACCATCTGCCTGTTACATTCAGTAGAGGAAAAATCTGTTATGACTTTATTCATTTTAACCATGTTCTGCTGCGCATTTACATTGGGGTGAATAACATGAAAAATTAAGTACCAAAGCAAGGATCTTCTTCATGTCATAGTTTCAGCTCTACTGTTTTAAATACAACAACAAAAAGATCCGAAAAGTGATTAATAGAAATTCTTATAATCTGTGCATCTGTAATCTACTCAGTGATAATCGCAGGACATATGAAAGCTAATTTCCATGTTTTATGATAAAATTAGCCATATTGTGTGTCTCTGAAAAAGAATCTGTTATTTGCACAGTCCATGTCATTCTGTGTTCCCACAGTTACCAACTGTAAAATCGGAGTTGGAATAGGGCATTTTCATTTGGTTTGCATTTGTTAGATATACAGTGATAACTACATAAAGCATCTGAGTGACGTTCCAAACCAGCTCTGACATTTCAAGTTTGTTCTTGTCACCTAGTGTTAAAGCACCACAACTGTTTTTGCAGTTTATTTCAATTTTATACTGTTTCGTTTTTAAATAAAATTATAACGCACAAGCTGTTTTGCTGTGTGACCTTTCTCTTTAGAGTGGTCATTGAATCATTACGCAATGAATATACCATACCTTCATCTTCTTCTTTAGGATGCAAGCACTTTTGAGAAGATGAAGGGGAAACATTAAAAAAGCTTAGCTCTGTTCTGTCATGTTGTCTTAGTGTGACATGAAATTCTGTGACATGTGACATTAAAAAAGGTCACTTTGACAACCTGACTACTAGAATGCCAGCATATTTTTCACTATTGCTGGCAAATGAATGGCAAATTACGCAATGTCTGCAACTCACAATAAAAATATTTTCTTCTTTTTTTGCATTTTATTGAGGTTTACGACCTCGTGGAGCTTTAAAACATTATGGAGCTTTTCCAGTTTCTCTCCAGTTTTCTCATTTCTTCCCAGTAGAATTTTCTTAGTTTTAATGAGGTTTGGTTTGTTTATTTTTAAGGGATTTATTTTATGTGTTAATGATTTCCCTATTCTTTCTTACTACGTTGGATAGAAAAAGAGGCAAAATTTCATTTTGAGTACTATGTTTCAAATTTAAAAGAGGAAGAAATCCAAGAAAGAGACGTAAGAAAAACGCAAATCTTGCCTTTGAAGAATGAACGGCATTTTCGTATATCAGCTGAGAGCCTCCAGGTTCATTCTGATATGACAGAGGTTCTAATTGATACCACAGCAATCAAACCCCCTTGAATTTAAGTTTTAGCAGCAAAAAAAGGAAGACATTCTCAAAGACTGAAATTACAGTTCTTAACATACACCTAAAACTCGTGGTGGAGGTGGAAGAGTAGGTAAAACCTGATTAACCTTTGCTGGAGACCAAAAATGGCCTCTATTTTTCTTGTTTCCCCCCAAATTTCAATTGTTTAGTAAGATAAGACTTAAAAGAAAAAAAAAAAAAAAAAAAAAAAGAAGAGACTCTGGTTCATATTAATACTCTCTTTTCCTTGTACTTATCAGGACACCTACCCAAGTCATTGTAGTATGTGTTCTGTTAGCTTTTAAAATTTTAAGCATTGTTCTCATGGGTATATTACTTGTCTGTTCTATTATACTTCACATAGTTGGATTGCTGGGGTTTTGAAATGTCATTCAGCCTGCCAAGTGCCTGTTTAAGAGAGAAATGCATAAAATTGTCTTTTTTGAATGTTCTTTTTTTCTTATAAACAAAAAAAATGAATTTGGAAAAATGACTTTGCAATTTAATGAAATGAGACAGGGACTGGCCTCCGTACACTGTAAAAATGAAAAAGGGAGCTATTATTTTTCTTCTATTGCCCTGTTTTTTGGGGATAAATAATGTAATATATCTCAGGTGTTGTGTAAATATGGTGGACCACTAATAATCTTTTTAGTCAGTCCCAATCTGAAGCGCTGATGTACAGATGGAGTTTGTTTACAGAGTTGGCTATTGATGTGTGTTTCCAGATGGTAATGTATCAAATCTTTTCTTAAGAGCATAGGTAGATCTTGCAGAAATTTTTCTGTTTAAACTTTACAGATTTCTTGGAAGACCTCATTTTTTACAACAGTTAAAAGTCATGGCTACAGAGCACTGGGCAAGTGGATTTTATGCACATAGAAAAGATTCTAACTTTTAACAGAGGCTATAGTGCTGTATTGTTTAATCTTTCCTGATTTAAAACTGATCAGATGGAGGAAGTTTTAAAAAATGATATAAGAAGGTAAATCTTTTGGAGTCAAAGAGAAGGGATGAGTTTAGGTGTTTTGTTTTGGTTTTTTTTTCTTAAAATACACATTATGGAGCTGGGCTTTGAATCACTTTCATTACATACTCGACTCCACTAAATCTGCATGTGTCACATTACATAGAAACAGAGATTTCATAATCATAGTTGTTAACTCAGTCTCTTAAGGACTATGGCATACTGTGTGGTATATACTGAAACATCAGAAAATCCAAAATCACAACAGGCTAGAATCAGTAGTATGAAGGCATACATAAAAGTGTTCTGAAAAGCTAAATTTTAGGAACGTAGTGTTCTCCTCTTCTAATGCCAATCAAAGAGCTTCTTCAGATCTATACTCCCAGCTTGATCCTGAAAGATGGGCAATAGCTGATAATGAATTCCCTTGGCATGTGGCAGGAAGTTTGTGTGTCTTACCATTACATTCCCATCCTGGGGGTCACCTACATGTGGGTCCTGCACCCCACAGATGTATGTGTTCATGTGACCAAGGAAAAGACCAAGAACTTGCTAATTAACAGGGCAGCAGAAAACAGGCTGGGATGAGAACAATGCATAGCTCTATGCCCATCAATGAGGGGGCTTGGGGAAAAAAAGGACAGTATGAAATGGGAAATGGGAACAAACAAATACAGTCTTTGCAGACAATTTACATTCAGTAAAGACAGAAGCCAGAAAATAACCTAGCTAACAACACAGAACTATAACGTGTTTAAATCCTGTTCTAATGTCTTAACTTCTAACAAGATAATCTTAACCAAACCACAAATCAGGGCTACATCCTCATCCTTCTTGACCCCACAGCTCTGTCTAAACCCGACAACGTTCCTGCAATGTTGCCTTTCTTCAGTTCCATGGCTCCAGGCTGTAAGAGATGGACTGTAAATTTCCTGACGAGGGGGAGAAGGCCCTCCAAGCCTTCAATGGAATGCCTCAAACACTTGCAAGGAAATAAATAATGCAGGTCTGGTCTGCAAAGAACTGATGGAAAAAAATCTTGCCAAGAAAGAAGACCGTATCTGGGAAGATTTTTCCAAGAAAGAAGATTATGCCTGGGAAGATTCCCTGAAAAAGACACTGGAACCAGGACCGGTGATCTCTTTATCTCTGTCTTTTTCTCCGTCTTTTCCTTTCTCTATCCCTCAGTTTCTCTTTTCTCTTAGAATTGTTAAGTAACGGTTAGAGTTGTTAAGTAACAACCTTAAGTACGGCCTTAAGTACCACTTGCCATAAGTTGTCCTATACCTGTTGTTAAGTAACACAATGCATACCTCACCATTTGCCATAATTTGTTAAATACCTAACCAATTATCATGGACTTGTTAAGACCTATGCTAACCATTTTGGGAAGCTAATAAATGTTTCTATATGCACCTTGAGATTTATCTCACCTTAGTCCGCGGCGTTGGGAATTTACGAATCTGAAGTCACTTACCCCCCTCTCTTTCCTGAGAGTGGGACGTGATACAGGGTCTCCCTCCTTTCCACCTTTCTAATTTCTTTTTCAGCGCATCCTTTCATGATCGTCCTCTTCACCCAGATTCCTATCAGGATTACATAGTACTCTGTTCCTGAACACTTTCATTTTGTTTCAGGGTCATGTTAACATCAAAATACAGTTTTGCTGACCAGCCCTCTGTGGGTCAGACAACAATCTCTGTCTACTGCAGGGCAACTTCTTTGTTTTTAACAGACCAAAACTCTGTCATCTTTTTGCGGATGCTTATCAACCAATACCTACTTGTGTGGTATCCAAGCTCATAAAATGAGTATCATTTTTTGATAAAATCAAGATAATGTTTCACAAATTCTTTTTCATGTAAGATGTCTAAAATATGTCTTTGCCTATCCATGCATATTATTTCCCAGGTTCACATCATTTCATATAATAATTATTGCAGTTTACTTTTCTTTGGCCTTGACAAATATAGCTTTGCCTTTCTCATACCTAACCAGAGTGCTGCTGGCAGAAATCATTTCCTTGTGTGCTGCTTTAGCCATGTTGCTTTTCTCTTTTTGTTCTTCCACTGGTTTCCCCTTTCCCAACCATATCAAACAGAAGTTACTTGCCATTCCCATCAAAGCGCTTTATTTCTCATCCACATGGTGCTCATCTCCTGTCACTCTACCTCTGGAAGGTGATTTTGGTATCCACTTGCCCTGTGGTGCCAACTCCCTGCACCTCTCATAAACTCACACCTAGGAGGATTCCCTCAGTCATCTCCAAACATCAGCTTCTTTCAGCCTTCCTCCTAAGGCTCCCTTCTGCTCCGATGCCCTTCGAAATTTAGCAGCAGTAAGCTTCTGCTGCATGCTGCACCTACCATGTTGACCAGTACTGTCTCGTTGCTTCCTTGTTCCCTTCATCTACCTGGAACCATCTGCTCTGCCGTGTCCTATGTGTCTGTTGAGCTGCTCTCTGTATGTACAGAGCCCCTGAGAAGCAAGAATTTTAAGGAGAGGTAATATCTTTTATTAGATCAACTGAAACAAATGGAAGAAACAGGCAAAGTACTTCTTCAGGTCTACCAATTTTTTCATTTGGTCTAAAGAAACCCCCCACTTTCTTTACAAATATTGCCTCTTTTATACCCTTAAAGGCAGAAAGATGGAATATCACTGTAACAGTTTAGGTGTATACAGCAAGTGAATATTCCCTTTGGTTGCAAATCTCACGCAGCCAACAAAAAATAAGTGCTCATATCTGGAAAAAAAGAGTGAAGTTTGCCTCTGAGGAAAAAGGAGATGCTGGGGGGTGGGGTGGTAATTACTGGTCATTTTTTACATTTTTATTTAAAGAAACACCTATTATGCGAGAGGTCACCAGCTACGTTCAGTCTCTGAACAGAGTTAACGTTATAGAGAGGATGAACTTGGACCCTGTTATAGGACCCAACAGTAACAGCTTATCCACAACAGGAGGTCAGGATGGTTTCAGCAGCTCTGGTATTCACACCTACCTGAAAACTTCAGCGTGGGACAAGACCAATGACTGCAGAGGAATTACCTTAAAAGTTACGGAGCTGCCAGCAAAGTATTTTTACAGCCAAGAATCAATTTAGTTTGACATACAAAATGTACTATTTTAGAAGATGCATGAATTATCAACGTGTTGACAAATAAAGAGACTGAACAGCTTAGATTACTTTAGTAGCACTGAAATTAAAACTGTAGCCATGGCTCACTACTTGCTCTTTGGGACATTAGAATATGCAATTTCTGAACAGTTACTATACGAAATGAAAAATACTTTTGATTTTTTATTTTTCTCATAATGGCAATCATTTCTCAGTATCCTACTCGAGTCTATGCCAATCTTGCTTATTTACTACCTATAAGATATGTTGTTTGAGAGGTACGTAAATTAACACTTTAGTTATTACTTTAATTGTACTACTGTAATTTTACCATCAGAAAAAAAAATGTGCTACTGTCCTGGTTTAGTCTGGGATAGAGTTGACTTTCTTACCGGGGGCTGGTATGGTGCTGTGTTTTGGATTTGGGATCCAATTTGGCAATAGTGTTGATAGCACACTGATGTTTTTAGTCATTGCTAAGCTCTCAAGGTCTTTTCTGCTCCTCACGCGACCCTGCCAGTGAGCAGGCTGGGAGCGCACAAGAAGCTGGGAGGAGACACAGCCAGGACAGCTGATCCCAACTGACCAAAGGGATATTCCGTACCATATGATGTCATAATCAGCATATAAAGGTGGGGGAAGAATAAGTAAGGGGGAGATGTTCAGAGTGATGGCATTTGTCTTCCCAAGTAACTGTTATGTGTGATGGAGCCCTGCTTCCCTGGAGATGGCTGAACACCTGTCTGCCGCTGGGAAGTAGGGAATGAATTTCTTACTCTGCTTTGCTTGCATATGCAGCTTTTGCTTTACTTATTAAACTGTCTTTATCTCAACCCATGAGTTTTCTCACTTTTGCTCTTCTGATTCTCTCCCCCATCCCAACCAGGGGGAGTGTGCGAGTGGCTGCGTAGTTTTAGTTAATGGCTGGAGTTAGGCCACAACAGCTACTTAACTATACACACAGATGGCATGCAAGAGGAGAGATAAACCCAAAAAACTTCCTGCACAAGGGGAAATAAGATGTACAGATTTTCAAGTAAGAAAGCAGGTATCAGCACTTTTTTTAGGAGGTTCTGGATTGCTATTTTATTTCGTTCTTTGAAGACAGTGACAATAAAATAAGAGCACAATTGCACAATTGCACCTCTCCTATGAAGAAAGTTTGGTTTCTTGAGCTTGGAGAAGAGAAGACTCTGGAGAGACATTATTGCAGCCTTTGAATATATGAAGGGGGCTTGTGATAAAGAAGAAGAGAGACTATTTACCAGGGTCTGCAGTGACAGGACAAGGGGCAGCATTTTTAAACTGAGAGAGGGTAGACTTAGATTGGACATAAAGAAGACATTTTCTATGAGGAGGGTGGTAAGACACTGGAACAGGTTGCCCGAAGAAGTTGTGGATGCCCCATCATTGGAAGTGTTCAAAGTTAGGTTGGATGGGTCTTTCAGCAACTTGATCTAGTGAAATATGTCCCTGCCCATGGCAGAGGAGTTATCTCTGCCCATGGCAGAGGGATGATCTTTTAAGGTCCCTTCCAACCCAAAAAATTCTACAATTCTATGTTTCTATGACTGGCGTTGTAATTATGCGATGGACTTTACTGAGAGATCATAAGACCCAAAGTATGTAGGGTCAGGCTGGAAAATAACTCTCTAGTTTTCACATCACAAACATATCTTGAAGTTGTGTACAAGCTGATTATCAGACATTAGGGCAAATGAAGGGTTGCATAACATTTGATATACTCAAAAAAAAAGTATCATAGATTTTTTTATATATTTCTATTAAATATCTTATATATATTTATTAAATATTTCTGATGCTCCGCTACAATTCTAGCCAATGAATGTAACAATTTCACTGCATCCCTTGTGTTCAGAAAGCAAACGGAGTGAAGAGTTTGTACTGAGATGTCTCCTGGAAGGGACACTTCTGAAAGAATTAAGACAAATGGCAATGCAAATTCCAAAAGGACAAAGCTTACTGAAATCCAGAATATGTTCTTCATGTTTATATTCAGCTCAACACACCAGTGCATTTTTTTCCATTCCTTAGACCTTCACCAAGACAATTCATAATTTTTAACATAACTGTCTAAGGCCTTTTAGGTGTAAATCAGTAAGCA